>VMBQ01003095.1:7520-110781 GCA_007657795.1 Dreissena rostriformis
ATATATTTATATATATATTGTGCTTTAAATGCTCTTCATTTTATCAATTTCGCCAATCAGGTTGCATATTTTTATGTGGTCAAAATTGCATATTCATTAGCAGTGACCGCTAATCCATATAAATCCCCAAACATATTTTGTCACCGGCTGATCAGAGCAATTGGAGGATAAACGAAAATTCGTTGAAACCCCGACCGACCACTTTTATTCTCCCATTTTGTACAATTTACCGTTTAAGTGAGCATAAAAAAGAATTTGTCGTGGAATTAAAAGGGTTAAATAAAATGACTCTACAATATCTCTTTGATGAAAAGCCTTTGATGCGGCTAATTAACAAAAGCCTTTAACTTCTCGAGTTTAAGGTGCATAAAACCCGACCAATATCTGATGAATAAGTTGAAGCCTTACCTATGTTAACGCTGTAAAGATATGTGTAACTAATTTAAACGGATGGCTATTTAGATATCGGCGAAGTGTTTAAATTAAGTTAAGCGTTAGTTTTGATAACTAAATAATTCGTTATTTTTAATCGCTCAAGTATTTGTTCCAACAAATGAAAAGACCGATATACACGAGCATTTATCGACGCATAAATAAAGCATTTATTTCAATGCGCCACAACTCACAGTGAAGTTTACTGAGATCAAAAGCGTTTGTCAAAGTTGCTTTTAATGACCAATGTTGTTAGAAACATTTCTATATTTCTATAATTAACGTAAGTTATATGATATGATTGACAAACAGAACATTAATTATAATAACATATATGAAACACTTGTGTGTTTGGCAAAGATAACCTAACACAAATGTCTGATGTTCTCGACTGAAAGGTCATATTAATGAAACTACTACTACAACTGTTTAAAGTTTTAATAGTTTAAAATTATAATGACAATGATAATATAAAATGCGGTAAACCCGGGAACTCTAAAAGCGCGCATTATTTAATTGTAAGCATCTAAATTGGAATAATTACAATAATACAATCAATCGTTTCAAAATAATCAGTCATTCTCTATTACGCGATACACGAGCCAAATATATATAAATAACAAAATACTTCATAAAAATAAAATAATATATATATACTTAACAACAAATACAACAATACATCATAGAAATTGAACAATACTTCGAATGATCAATCAATCTAAGTCAATCAACACTCGATGGAAAATGTATCTTTATAAATCTGTTTGTTATATAGCATGGTACTTACCTTACATAAATGCAACACAAACACGTCCCCGTTGTCTCAGCCAATTCCCTTTACGTTTGAGTAACAAAACTGAATGCGTTTTAATATTTATCTCCGTTGTACATCTTTATATTGACTCTTTCGAATACGATGCGGACTGACATTCGTTACTGTTTTGCGGTTAGCATTATTTAATAAAAGCGCTTTATATCTTTATTCATTACAAGCCGTCTGTGAAGGTTGCTTTTCAATTTAAACTAGTTCAAACTAGTTAAAGCCAGAAACGGAATGAGGCAGAATCATAGAAACGATTACGATTGGCTCCTTGTATTATTGATTTGTTAAGAAATTTGAAAAGGGGAATATTATTTTACGTCTGTCAATGGAAGTATTTACCGTGCGTTATTCAAATATAAACATTTAATTTGATTTCGATACCCATACGATCAACCACTGATCAGTTAATAACCACCATTAACCAGCAACAAATTAGATAAATACTGTGGCGGTACAATTAGACGGAATATATGTATTATGTTTGCATATGCGTTAAAGCACGTCATTTAACTACTGCCTACAAATGTAGTTGACTTTGCCATATTGCCATATTGCAATAGTTATCTAACACATACACCACTTTGGCTGTTCCATTTCGATTATTTATGGTTATAATTCAACCCAAGGGAAAGACGTTGGACATCGGACAAATCAGATACAATTTGCTGAGGTCCGGTTTTATTACCGAAACTGTCGGACCTCGTGTCCGACTATTGTTAAATATAACACTTTGTTTTGATTAAAATTGAACACGAAACTAGGAATATGTAAACAAAATACGGACTGGTTTATGTTTATTTTACTTCGATAGATTATTAAACTTTTAAATAAAATGGTGATCTTCACGTGATTAACCCCCTCTGAGAGTACTAGTGTTTTATATTACTGTTTGAATTTACTTGTAATTTATAATAAAGAAGTTGAAAGTTAAACCATATGTTTTCATAGAACGGGTTTTAATTAAGTTGTTATTTTATTGTATTTAGAATTGTTAAATATTGTGAACGTCATAATAATAATAATAAACTATAAATAAGGTAGTTTCAATTTAGTTCAAGAAGAACGAGGTCCGGTAAAATCTAGTGAGGTCTGGTAAATTAAAAGTTATCGGACCTCATGTCCGGTACGATTTTTTCTTGTCTTTCGCACGGGTTGAGTAATATATGTTGTAAGTATTAAGTTTTGTTGACAATTCTTAATTTAGTATTGAGCTGCGGTTTTATTCTTAATGTTTTGGTTTTGTTTCATTAATGTCTTAAACGTCACATGTTTTTAAATGTTTGCGACTCAATAAAATGTCATTTACCACAGTAATAAAATCAAACAAAATATGAGTTATAAACAAAAAACCTGTTTCATATCAAACCAGATCAAAGCTTTAAAGTTCGATTATCAGCCTGCTAGTTACAACAATAAACAGAACGAGGAAGTATCGTGTAACTGTCTTAATTGGCTTCAGTTTTGAAAAGCCTCATACTTGATTTGTAAAGAAATCTTAAATCGGATATACTATGTAACAGCTATTATTTACATTGTCCGTAAACTCTAAATTCAATATAAGACTTATCTAGCTGTTAATTAGAAAATACCAAGATCATACAAACATGACAGACGCGACAGTTTATATCTATAATTGGCTATGGCGTCTTTTTACTAAATAATTATGTAAATATAGAACATTATAAATACATCAAGCCGAAAACTTAAATTAAAACCATTTGCCTTAATAAGGTCTTGAATACATAACTTTGCTCTTTACGATGTCAATAATCGTATTTTAATGATATTTACACCAATAATAAGGAACAATCAAACCAATTGTCAGTTTACAAACATGTTATATTATTTGATAGTGTATACAGTTGGTTAATATATATTGAAAGAATATAGGTCGACAACTACAGCTAAATATACATATTACAGTGTATAAAAGTTTTGGAATTATTTTTAAATGATACTGACGATTTTGTGTGTGTGTGGTGCTATTCGCAATATGTCAGCAATACGAATAGAGTGCGTTTCATAACTTGTGCATATATATTATCAATATGAAGAAGCATTTTTTCATTTTTTTTTGCCATAGAACATCATCATAGAACATTGGTCCAAACAGGTATAAAATTAAACCAGCCAAGGAACATTGCGGTGTAATATATATTATGGTCATCAGACCAGACTGATCTACCGTGAAATTAGAGGAAACTAAAAGACCTTTAAATAAATGACAGAAAAATAAATATGTTACATAAATTTCTTTCACGCTATAATAAGTTCTATGTTTAATACTAATACTTCTACGAACTCTACAACTACTACAATCTAATAATTATTATAATTATAGTATCATACTTACCATTTGTGTTGTTATTATTATTAATACGAATTATTACTATTATTAGTACTATTAATAAAAGTAGTAGTAGACGTCGTAGTATTTCAATAATAATAAACATTGTTATTAGTAAAGTAGCTTAATATTAATAAACTTGTTATAAGTATAATTATAATTTTCGTCATATAAACAATTGTATTATAAATATTAAACATACGATTATGATTATACAAGTATCTGGTACCTACGGTTTAAATGAGAACATCCACTTATAGGACTGAAGCACATACCTGTAACCAAATATATCTTAACGACTAAATACGCAATACGACAGTGTACAAAGGTGCTCAAATTATTTTTATTTTATAATCTATCGCAAGAAACGACAGTTTGAGGATTTCTATTGCGTGCTTAAAAGTGATTGAAGTGTTTAAACATGTGTAAGCATTAGGCCCGTTTTAAACGGATTTGACATGTAAAGTGATTAAAAGTCGTCTATTGAGCTCTGCTTATATCTGTTTACATCTGTTTACATTCGATTAAATCGTTGATTTAAATTTGCTCAAGATTTTTCCTTTCAATGGTCACTTTGTTGAATGTGTAAAGAATCTACAATTTGGTCTATGGTTCAGTCTGTAATTGACAATTTTATTAATACTGACACTGCATTATAAATTTAAGAAATGCTTAACCTGATATATCAAGGCGATCTGCTGGTCAGCAAGAACCTTGTTTAGATCATCTACAAATAAATACTTTGTCATGCATTTAGGACTTTTTATATCCATTTTAAACAATAGCGCTTAAGTCAGCTGCAATTTTAATAAATGCTTGGTATTGCATTGAGGGAAACACAAACTGGTGACCTATAACATAATTTAGTTAAGACGTAACACACATCAGAGTTAATACTCAAAAGTGTTTGTTTTCCCCTTAACTAGATTTAATAACTGCAATACCGGGGTATAGAGTTTAAATATTGTTTGATATTGTTGGAGTTGGCGTTTGTTTAACCACGAAAGCTTAGAACTCTATTATAACAAAAGATTATATTTTTTTAAAGATTGTGCGAAGCATGTAATTCGCTAGCGAGACTCAATCTAGTGTCCTTTGGATAACAAGGTTATCAAATGAACCACACGGCCAAATAAAGCAGTTAAGCAATTAATCAAGGCCATGTCGTAATCAATGCTTTTCGACCCACAATGAATTTCACTGAGTTCGAAGGCGTTCGTCACGGTTGCTTTAAAGAGAAAATGTCGTCTTAAAAAATATATTTCTATAACTATGTTTAATTTTATTATGTTAATGAATTACGTTTAACATAAATAATTTGAGTTAAATTCTAGTGTAAATGTAAACACCAGAATTTAAACCTGTGTAAACACTCTTTCAAAAGGATAAAGTTATATACTACAATAAGCGATTATATGTACGTAATATTAAGACGTTAATTTGTATCACAGTAAACAAGAAAAAAAAACAATAGGTGTTGTTGTGCTGTGGCATACTGTTTGACGATTAGTTGCATGCGCAAAATGAAGAACCACGTGCTGTCGTATTTTGTCTTGCTGTTGCTGTTGAAATTTCACTATTTGTATTATTCTAACTTGGTTGGAAATTTTGCAGTTTTTCTTTAATCTTAATGCACACAAACATCTGCCGCCAAGGTCAAATAAAAGTGTAACATATTTCCATTATGTTTCTCAATCCATCTGAAAATATTTTTCGACTATATAAATATTTAAAAAATTATTTCACTAATTGAACAAAATATTTTATCAAAAAAATAGCGTATTATCATATCAAATCAAATCAGACCGCTTTAATGCGCTAATAATCAAACTAGTTATAAATAGAAACTAAATCAGTAAGTGTGGTTAAAAGGCTTCCAATTATTGCATTGTTTTCCACACATTAATCATTTGTAAAGAAATCTTCTAACGGCTGTTTGATTTCACGACTGCAATCGAGTATAGATAGAAGGTCATTATTTGAAACGAGACACGACAGTTTATTTTCAAATTGAACAATTACGGCTTTTACTTAAGTTGTTATGTGTATTTAGAGCATTCTGCCGTTTATAAATTGGAAACAAGACCTACAAAATTATGATAATATGTTAAATAGATAGCCTTTAGATTAACGCAGATTGCATTCACAATGTTAATGCCTTTTCTGACTTCAGCTTATGAAATATTCGACATTTACTAATCATTGAAACGTGATTTTTATGAGTTTTTTTATTAAACGTTCATTGCTTTGATCGTCATTTCGACCTGAATGATGAACAAAAACTCCGGTGATGTTTTACAAAATAATATTTTTGTCATCTGATTATTTTTGCTACATTATAGCCGGTTCGGATATAATAATGACATGCATCAATATTAATGGTTGAAACAATATTTGTGTGTCACTTCAATGCGTTTACTTCTGCTACGGAAAGTGACAGATTAGATTAAGAACGTAAAACAGAACATACTTTGTACAAACGTAGTTTTATTTTTAGAAACGAACAGCGCAATTTTGTTACTGCACCATATTTTGGAGAATATATATATTGTGTTTGTTTTTTTTGTTTGGCTAATATAATTCTCGTAATGGTTAATCACTTTCAAAAAGCGTGTTGATGATTACATGCAAATGATGAAGAGCTTTACCTCACACAACATCGCATTAAGCGTTCTTATATGCCAATGCTGTTGTATCTGTAATGTTTAGTGTATTCGGAAAAAAATAAGTTACGCCAGAATCAATGATTTAAAATACCATAAACACACAAATGTTATCCTAAACGTCGTTTATGAGCTGTAATAGATATGATCATACAGCGCACAAGAAAAATAAACGCTGTTGAAAAATGTTGTTAAGAATAAGGACATTGTGTGTAAACAAAATGCGTCTTATTTCGTTCCTAAGCATACTATCTGCGAAGTTGCAACTCTGGACAAGTGCGCATATGTTGAATAATAATAAACTAAATGATACAATACTAAGTAAACTCCACAATCATTAACTAATATACAATCAAAGGACACTGCATACAGCACGACATTAAACATTAAAGTAAGAAAGGCTGGACTCAACTCATTGGAACGGACGATGAAAATCAATTAGGGTTTAAATCGGTTGAACGCATGCCAAACCACACACAAAGTCAGGAATTAATCAAATAACACAGACGTGAAATGAGCACAAAACTCGTAGCATTGTAATTCAAATTCAAAAGCAATACAGGATAATATTGTGTAATACTTATCAGGGTATCAGAACTACAACTATCTTGCACGGCGAATGAAGTTAATACAAGTATCATATATATCTATTCGTTTTAACAAAAATTCAGAACCAAGCATCTTAAAAAAAACAACCAAACCTACTATTGTTTCTTCAACGCAAATGAACAGGAGATCATTCGTTAATTGTCTTTAATGTCATCAGTTCAAAATTCAGGATTTCTTCTTTATCTTTTAGGTTTCCATTTTTAAATCTTCGAATCATTCCAGTATTGTAACATAAATAATAACAGCATGAACATCTGCATGCGATGCTACATTACTTAATAGAAAATGCATGTTCGTTTATCAATCTGGTGCATCCATAATAACTAACATTATTGATTTGTTATTGTTGTTTAATAAACACAATGTTTGGTTATTAAAGAAGCGATCGAAAAAACATAAATAATAATATTAAATTATTCAACGTGGCTTGCAGGTCTTTATACATTACTACTAAGTACTGGTAATTAATTGTCAAACTTCACGCAAAAAGTGACAAACACAGCAGTTCATCAATTGAAACTAGTTGTGAAAAACCAGCACTATATTAAACAAAATAATTTAAGGAGATTCATAAAAACATATTCCCATTTAGGCTATAAGGATATGAATATCGATTTTTATCATATTCAACAAGAAAAAATAATGCATGTTGTGTTAAATGAGTGTTACTTTAACAAAGTGATGGCAATTAAAAAACATTTTTATATAAAGAATATGAAAGTCTACACGTCTTTTAATTTTCCGTGATGACAACTTCTTCTTATCAAATATTTACTTCAACTACAGCAACGCAACAACGTAATACATACATTAATCAATCAATATCTTACACACGAGCAAATAATACAAATGACTTTTAAAAAAAAGGTAAACACATGATATATTAATACAAAGTACAAGATCCTATCAAGTAAACTTTACTTAAGATAAATAATCATTCTTTAAGTTAATCGAACAATCAAGGGACAATTGCTCTTAACAAATCTGTTCGCTATATCATATGACACTCACCTGATGAATGAAACACAAAAACGTTCCGCTGTTTCAGAAAAATGTCCGATATAATTGAATGGCAAAGTCAACATGTTTTAATATTTCCTCAGTTGTATATAACATATTTTCAAGCTATCAATAACGAAATGCATTGGCATGCTTTACTGCTATATGCTCACCTTTACAAAGGCGCTTTATATCTGCAAACTAGAGCACACAAGTTTTCTTTGCTTTCTTAATTAAAGCTATCTACTGGCAGAAACGGAGTGCGGAAGATTAGTTGAAATGATTCCGATTGGCTCCTGTTGTTTTATTTAACAAAAACACATTATTTATTTGTAAAGAAATCTCAAAAGGGGAATATTCTTTAACTTTGGTTATTGGTAAAATTACCCGCTTCATAATCAATTATAAACAGTTATCTGAGGACAATAGTCACAAGATCTACTTATTATCAGTAAATTACCTGCTTTAACAAGCAGCAAATTATACAAAAGCTTGGCCGTATATTGAGGATAATTGGAAATGTTTTTTTTAACTAACCATTAGGCTTCTTTTTAAAGAATTATATTTGATTATTTTAAACATCAAAGTTTAAATACGTACTCTTTATCATAACATGAGTATTAAAGGGACTTGTTCACATATTTTGGCATGTTTTTAAGTTTGTCATTAAATGCTTTAAATTGATAAATATAAACATTGGAACTAAACAGCAACCATATAAAAACAAGAATTAAAGTAAAAAAAAAGAAACAAAAAAGAGAAAATGAAAGTTAACCACACCAGGGCTCGAAGCACAGACCCATGGAGTAAAAGCCAATCGCCGAAACCACTCAGCCATCCGTCTTTACGTGTGTATGTGTGTTATTCAGAGTTTATGTTCGGGTCGTCGTCGAGTCTTTATGTGCGGACGTGACCATCCGCCTTCACATGGGTTGCAATTTATTTATACTTTGTATAAACATCAACGTGTTGTTACAAAATATAACGATAACACAAGAAATCGAAATTTTTAAATCGTTTCACGTCTGAGACGCTTTATATTTTTATCAATTTCAAACGATGATTTTTCGAAAACAAAAGTGAATTTTCAGTATAAGTCTGCGGCATTAGTGTTATTTCGCACACTGAAGTACATCATTCATTTATTTCTTGAATCTGTGACAAAGAGTTGAAAAATCTCATTTTGATAAACTGTGAACAAGTCCCTTTAATAATAGCGTGTTGAATACATTGCATTACTCTTTGAAACTAACAATTTACCGCATAAAGTTTATATTTCAAAATAAATAACTTAATTTTTTAAACACATAGGTCTCAAGACCATTTTATAAGTCGTAGAAGTAATAGTTGTATTAATAGTAGTATTAGTAGTAGTAGTATTAGTAGTAGTAGTATTAGTAGTAGTAGTAGTAGTAGTAGTAGTAGTAGTAGTACATGTAACATTAAATATTTCCCATTCAATAACAAAAGATTCTAAATTATTTTTTTGAAATTGATATTTTTTTCAAGTTATCATACTCGTACTTAATGTATTTTTTGGCTCCAGCTATGCTAGGAATGCATTTATTCATTTTACATTTGTATAAGTATAGCTTTATAAAAAAAATAACATTGTTTATGGCACTAGCAGACTTCTTATGGCACTAGCAGACTTTATATATATTTATATTAAATCTTACCTGCATAGAATGACTGTCTAAATAAATGATTGGGTGACTAATTAATTTATTAATTAAATGATTCATCTTCCAATTCAGTCTTACAATAGAAAATTAAAAAGCAGTATACATGTTGATTGCTGATATCTAATAAATTAATCTGAATGAACAAAAACCTAAAGGTCTAAGTATATTGAACAAACAATGATACAGATTTGATTCGAAATAAAACCAACTAGTGTTCGTTGACGTGAAGTAATATTCTTAAACCTTTAAACATGGAGAAACTCGTAAATCGATACTTAATATGCATAGTGTCTGCTTTGTGAATGTATTGGAAATAGAACAAAACACAAATACAAAAAAATACATTATTGTGCTAATGTTTAAGATACAACGGAAATAGCCAATTGTCATATGTAAATATTAAACAAACGATGAAACATCCAATAACCACGTGCAGAATATTAACAAACAGTAACAACTAAACAGATGGTCAATTATAATTTCGCACATAAACTTCTATAATCCCAATGTAGGTGAAATATGTTATGTGCTGGTCTCGTTGCACTATAGTTATGGCACATATTATTAGGAAATGGATAGTATGTACAATTATTATTACAGTTATTTTATTTAAAAAAAAAACAATTCAATTGGATCATTGTGCATGTGCATGTAGTTTTATGAGGGATTGTTTCTTGCAATATGTGTCATTTTTTAATACTGTTGTTATAAACACAGTAACATAGCTAGATTGACGGTTAAAATTGATTGCTGCAATACTTTCTACCAACGTTATACTTTTCAAATGTAATGAAAAATAACGTTGCATGTGATGAAGATATTAACCTGAAAAAGTGAAGAGCTGTTGCGGTGCACTTAAAGTGTGCCGTCTAAGTTTGAAAGGTATTTTGTTAGATGGCCTCGGCAATGGTTTATGGTTAATATATAACCACCCGCACACATATTAACTGCGCACACACAAGTTGGTTCCGGTCCCCAGCGTGGTGAGCAGGTTTGTGTTATCATGTCAATTTGCAAATGTCACCAGTTTACCATAATTACCAATGTGTGATTCAATAAGATAAAAAATTAAACTTTACACAGGAAAGAGACTTGTTAAATATCCAAACACTTTATGCTTTATGTTTAATACTTATATGGCAAACGTTAAGTCAAATTTAACATAGCATATGGTACTTACTTTTATTGAACCCGTCTTGTGGTGATCTAATACACATTCTCCGGAATTCCGGTTTTCATACTAAATGATAAAGAATAATCTCATTGAAATGGGTGAGAAAATATGTATAAGTGATAAAGTCAAAGTTAAAAACAATGCTTTTGCTGATAGCGTGTATAATTTGTTTTCTGTCAACGTTCATGTCAACTTCGATATACGTACTTGCAATCAAAGGTTTGCATATGGGGATAGATACGAGTGCATGACGATGTTTACGGTAACTTTGGTACAGCGATTCATCATATATGACATGCACCTGCAGTATCATTTAGTGTTAAACAAATGAACGATGTGTAAATTTATGCAAGTGGTAGAATATAGAGTGGTCGAAATTCCAAGTTTATGAATCGTACTTAAACCTTTTATTTTGAATTTGTAGCTTTGTAAAGTATAAAAAATTATTCCCTTGCAATGTCAGATTGAATAATAAATTAAAAGCACTAAATCGTTACTACATATTCAGTAATATTACTCAAGAAACATTATCAGCATAATAGTTCGTGTTAACATACATTTGTCTTTTTTTAAGACAAGTGACTATATGCATTTACTTACATGTATTAGCATAAAGTCGCTGCTGTTCACTGTCTTAATTTCGTTTGTTGGCAGTTACAGAACGATAAGTTCCAATAAAATTGAATAATGACTCTTTCTTTCAAGGTAGTGTACCCATGCAAAATTATTTTCAAACCTTAATCATTTTACTTCCGTCATCAGCATTGTTTTAGAGATTGATATACCAAATAACATGAACAAGTAGTTTATTAAGTAATTATTAAACCGTTGTGCAATTGTGACATATTTTTTTTACCCCGATATGTTAAATGTGATATAAACAATGCAATAATGTTTACGACATACGCGTTTGTAAAATTATACACAATCACTATTTGGAAATTCAAAACAAGAACAATGCTATCATTAGTATCTGAATCTTATAAAAATATGCATATATGCTTTTTTCATAGCTGTTACAAGGCCGCTGTAAGAACCGCTTTATTGTATACAGTGTGTATAAATGTCAAACCTGACCCCAAGTCAGACACGTGTAGTTTAAACAATCTTATTGTTTATGTGTAACATATTAAAACATATCAATCTTATTGTACAAGTTATTTGTTCGTACGATTTGCAAATTAAAGTATACAATATCACGGATGAAAGAAACGTTTGAATTGGATGTATCATACATTTTCTTGACACAATTGTTCCAAACCAAAATATGTTCTGTTCTGTTCTGATTATATACGAAAATAAAATAATGTTGTTAAGTTTTTACAACTATGTATGTTAGTATAACAAGTGTACATATACGCCTTTTTAGTTGAACACAATTATTTTACGAATGATAATAATACATTGCGACCGCTACCATTACAATTCGATATTTACTGAACGCTACTTGATACAAAGGTTATGTATTACAACGTGTTTTCATGTAACGGTATAATTTACCCTTTTGTTTAACAACCAGTGATCAATGATTGTATGTATAATCTTGAATATTTTCAAAAACAAACATCCATTTTACATGAAAAAGACGTAGATCGGACCTTACCGAATGTAACCATGAACACTAGAATACACACTTCGATGCATGTCGAAAATCGCGGGAGTGTATAACGGATACATAACCTTCACACAATCAAACCGTTCAATATTAAACTATAACAGTACCGATTATACAAAAAAAAGGCTCGACACTCAACGGTAAAGTTGATCATTTTTCAAAAACGCTTTTGCTGACCTGGACAGTGACCGAATAAACATAAGATAAAAACACATACAACTAAAAGGCAACCGATGCCAAAACCATGGTCGTAATATTTTGAGTCAAAAACAAACAACAACGCTTCTTAAACTGTTGGAAAATATAAATACAATATAATATAATAATTCACTTGTAATAAAATGATAATATATACTTGTACAATGGTCACTGGTCCTTATCTATCGATCTACTATCATGGCCATGTCGATATAATTTTTAACATCCGTTTGAATGATCAATTCGATATTTCGACAATTTCTTATTGATGTGCTTTCCAATGTTAAAGTCGTGAATGACAATAATTCATGCTGGGCCTGTACAAAACAGTGAATGATGTACGAATTATATTGCTCAAAATACAGTTGGACGATTTTTCGTTCAAATATCATAAGAAATATTTAACTGCTCGTATATATCGACATTTATTTATTATATATTATACATCGGGTATCTATCTACTGCGGCACACAAAGCATTTTAATGTGTGGAAGCTTTCTCATTTAAAAGCCATTTGCAGGATTTGCGTTGGGATCCTTCAATATGTTCAGCTTTTGTTAACTCCCTCACATCGCTCCCATAATTAAGAATCGAGGCATCAAACAGATTAAACATTAATTGAACAGGTATATTCAAATATTTTGTAACAATAAAAAATTAAATCATCGCCCTAAGCGCTTCTGTGGATACAATATGTGTGGCTTGTTTAAATGCGCCGTTCCTTGACATAAGTATTCCTTGATAATTCAAATTCTTCACGATTTCAATTGGTTTATTGCTATACATCCAACTTTATTCCATCTTTAATCTGCATTATGAAAGCACTTTTTGAATTGTCGACATTGACCGTTATATTCAACTTCGTGTAATGCTCGAGACAATGGTTCAGGTAAGAGTGTAAGCCCTGTTCGGATTTTTAGATAAGTATTGCGTCGTCGGCGAGTAAAAGAAGGTATATTGATAATTAATAAATAGTATTGACCGCATTTATGTCAGCTTTTATGTGCAACTCAGTGCCATTTACGAACATTGAAAACACTATCGGCGAACATATCTCTCCTTGGTGTTAAGTGATGGCGGATTCAAAACATTTAGAAATACTATTTATATGTTAACACCCAATGTAATATGATAATACAAAGATCGAAAAATGGATAACAATTTGTCATCGATACCAGACCGATTGAGCTTAAACCAGATTTAAGTACGATCCGTTAAGTCACAAACCTTTAAATAATCGACACACATCAATATAGTTTTCTGTTTATGATGTTTATGGCTTTCAATATATAATTAACGTAGCAATATTGCGTCGACTGTACTTTAGTCCGGTTTGAACCCGAACTGTGCGCCAGTTAAAATGGCATCATCAATAGCCCGTTTTGTGAAGCGTTCGTTTCGTATACTAGTGAATAACTCACAATGGTTGTACCAAGATAATGGTTGTGTATTGATAGATCGCCATTTTATAAAGGGGAATAATCAGGCCTGTTTACCAGCTGTGTGAAAATGTCCCGAGCTTGATCATTAATTAACAGTTCCAATGCGTGACCTATTAAATGGACACTTAAAAAAAAATCGTATATTATAGTGTCCGAAGAACAGGCCTTAATACTACCTAATCGTTTCTGAGCCATAACGAGTTCGCCCAATGATATGTATCTATCGAGATCTTGGAACGAACTGCCAGAATTATGGTTACTGTCGAAATAAAACTAAATTTATTCGGTTTACATTATTAATATAACCTTCATTTTAGCAAGGTTTTAAAGTGTTCAACAACCTCATCGAATTTAATTGTTTCTCCGTTCGGAATCGGGAATCATTTTTCAAATTTTCCAAAATTCTTAAGTTGATTTGGATTTTATGCTGTCCACCTTGCGTTCGAACATTCGATTAAAATCTGTCTTCGTTTTGTTGTCTTATACTGACTGGCGATTGTTATCGTTGTTAATTGTGTAATATTTGTATAAATCATCCTTATATTATTAACGTTTTTGTTCGCACTCCACTCCACATTATAATTTTTTTTTATTTGTGTGGCTGAATCGAATTTATGTGCATCAGATTAAATAGTGTGTGCGCAATAAGAATTATCATTAGACGTTAGATTCTGGGTAGATATTAGTTTAAACCTATTTATAGATCCCCCAAAGACACCAAGTACTGGATCTAAACCCAGGAAACGAACTCCAAAGCGCTTCAAATAAGCCTTAGGATTTCGATGCAATGGAGCTAAAATAACTAGATTTAAACTAAATTTAACGGATATTTTCATATTTATCTCCTTAACGATATATCGATAACTCTGCAGCGAAGGAGGACGACACATGCAGGGACGTTGACATTTACTCGTATTGTATCCAAACATTGTTTTAAAAATATGATATGTACATATAAAGTGTAACATGAAAACAAGGTATGGCCATTTATAATAAATGCAAATTACCTGTATATGTTGTTTATATTTATGCATGTAAGTTCATTGACATGAGATGTATATGCTTAAGTCGCAAAAAATGTATCTGTTATGTTCTCTTATTTGTGTTTTGTAACATCTTGGCGTACTTCCATTACATTTACAAAGCAAACAATATGCAAATGAAGTATCGAGTTACGAGTGTTTTTTCCTTGTTAAATGTCTGAAGCAAATAGATTAAGATTTTTATGTGAAGACTATTTCGAATTTAGCCTGTAGGAGCGTTTTTACAAAATACTATGGTCAAATACTTTTCGTATATTCAGGCGTACTAATCACATATCAGAAATTTATATGTATACTGTCGTCTTAATGTTCTACGTGTTTTGCATGAGCATTGAATTTGAATGGAATGGACGATGAATAAAAAAGTTAATGACTGAATAAATTAATAAGTCATTCAAACATTAATTTAGATAGTCATTCAATCAATCAATAGTCAAAATCAAATATACTCAAAATCTTACTTTTGCCATATGGTTTATATTCTTTGAAACGTTAACAAAATACATAAACAGTATAATGTGTGTATCTATATATATTGATGTGCTATGCTTTTTTCTTTGTTTTATTATTATTAAATATGTATCGAACAGAAAAGAATCGCAGCATTGCCATTCTTGTTTACTCTCGTACACGGATGCAATATAAGACAACTTCAGTTGTAAATGTTAGAATTTTATTTTTGATTACGTAAAAAGTGAGGAAAAAACACAAGGGACATGCGGGTAATTGTTAACAGGTTTGTATAAGTTAGTAAAATGCACATAATTGTAACAATAAACATTATAAACAAATGGCCACATGCTAACAGACATGAATGTCAAAACTCACAATAACGCATGAAAGTATTGAAACGTTTTAAAGGAAACTAATTTAATCATTAAAAACAACAAGACAAACCGGTATCTTCATTAAGGTGACATATAACAAAGTAAATGTATTTGATGTATAATAATTTCTTTCGCCTTTTTCCCGTAGTTTGATTTAAAAATAGCAATAATTAGCCATAGAGACATGTTCAATTATTACCGGTTATTCGCTAAGCTTGTACATTCAATACGTGGGACTAACATTCTATTACTTAAATTGGAAAATACAAATAATTGAACGGTAAAATTATTTAACCCACGAAATAAAACATCCGTTTTCCAGTTATCTGGATTAATTGTTTGAATGTTAAGATGACATCATTATTAAAATACAGTTGGAATGCAAATCTACTATGTACAGTATATTTTTGTTCTGTAAAAAACGGAACCGTTTGGAATAAAAGTGCATTCACACAAATCGAAAACTCAAATAAAGGCACATCTACAAAACGAAAAAATCAAAACAAAAAATATATAATAAACAAAAAAACAATGTCACTGCTATTGTACATGCCTACCTCTAGATTAAACGTGTTAAGTTTTTAAATGTTTTCATTAAAGACGATTATTTAAGACAAACTATCCACTGCAATAATAACTCATAAAATTAACACATCTTAAACATGATATGTAACCTTTTGTGTTACTGTATCATGTATAATACATACTTGTCTGTTCAATCTGTGTTATATTTATATCACAACACGTAAATGTTTCAATTAATATTGACACCTTCCGATATAACTTTAAATAAATGTAATGTAATCCCATTGTGGGAGCGTTCTTTCGATCTCCTCCAAAGACACCAAGTACTGGTTTAGGCCCAGGAAATAGACTCGAGAGCGTTTCAAATAAGCAGACAGTACTTTCTACGCAATCGAGCTTAAACGAAAAGGTTTAAACTAAATAAATGTCATTTATGTCTGCAAACCAAATATACACGGTTTAAGATAGTATCAGAGTGCATTTGGTACATTCGCTTGTTCTAAGCTTATATGCATGGTTAATGTTTCTATTGTAATGAGTCATTTGAATCCTGGAATTCGACATGTTAAAATGCAGGACGACAAAACATTATATATGATATCATTATTACAATATTATTTACCAACTATAAACAACATTTTAATACGTGAAAGTTAGTAAGCAAATCTACTTTGTACAGTATGTTGTTGTTTTGTGAAAAAAACGGAACCGTTTTGAATATGAAGTGCATGCTTGTACGAGATATCCGGATATATCAGTTTAATTAGCAAGTAAGTTCAAACAGGAGTCGGAATACTAAAGCATCATTTATAGTAGGAAAATGTCAAATTTAAAAAAGGATAAAACAACAAGACACATATCGAAAACAAAAATAAAGGCACATCTACAAAACAAAAAAAAACACACACAAAAAATACCAATATATAATAAAACAAATAAAAAATGGCACAGCTATTTACATGCCTACTTCTAGATTGAACGTGCTACTTTGTATATGTTTTCATTAAAGACGTTTATTAAAGACAAACTATCCACTGCAATAATAACTCATAATATTAACAAATCTCAAACATGATATCATATACATGTATTGAGTGTTACTGTATCATGTATAATAAATACTTCTCTGTTCAGTCTCTGTAATATTATAAACTTAACACGTAAATGTTTTAATTATTATTGACACATTCCGATATAACTTTACATAAATGTGTTTTATATCTGCAAACCAAATATCCATAAACCAAATTTGTTCTAAGCTTATATTGCCGTTTCTATAATTGTAATGAGTCATCCATTTGAATCGTGGAGTTCGACTAAGCTGTTACTGGACATCCAATAATGGAATTCTTTTGAGTTGTTTCCGACCTTTTTGAGATTTGACAGGTCGTTCATTTTCTTGATGTTGAAGCACTAATTGGACTCATTCCTTGCTCTTCTGGCAATTCCAATTGGAATCCATCGCCATCAACATGCATGGGTACAACCGTGTTTGTAAACAAACCATGGTCTTCACGCAGCTGTAACGTCTTGTTGGAAGCAGTAGAATCATAAAGACCGACATCAACCCTGTTTGAAGAAAATTCCATGTTACACTCTTATAAGCGTTGTTTGTGTGTACAAAACATCGTGTTCATTGAGTGTTGTTAGTGCTATGATGAGTATAACCACTGACTATTAAAACAAATTACCTGTAAGACGATATGCCAGTTTGATGCAGATAAATAAACAATATGAATAAATAGTTAAACTTCAACCAGACATAATTATATTTCTTACTTCTAAAACAAATGACGATACTTGAGTTGGGGATTACAATATAATTTTCAAATTTACACCTGTCTAGGAACAAAACAGTTTCAGACAAATGTTTTATTCCAAAGTAAAAACGAAATATTTGAAGACACAATTTTATATGTACTAATATTTGGAATGTTTTACACAGAATTAAATATATATTTAAATATCATATTAAATCATAATACCTTGCTTGAACGGTTCTGTTTTGCATTTGTTTCTTCGCCACCAGAACACTAACGAGTATTACTCCAAGGAGCACCAATATTCCGACAGGAATACCGATTGCGATGCCTAACATGTTTGATTTCTCGTTTTTACTGCTTCCATGGCACACTTGCGGAAAGAAGATCGCAGAGTTTGTAAAATCGACAAAATATTATACACATATTATATATATACTGTGTTGCTATATATTTCAATATTTACTAATTATAATGTACTTACACTTTTACTGACACATAATACATTCATTCCTACCGTTTGTCCACTCAAATGTAGCGGACGCAGGTTTGCATTCCGTGCACGAATCATCTCCAGTCGTCGCTTCCAAAACACATCTGCCCTCGATGTAACAGTACCCATGTTTCAAAATCATGACTGTGTCTCCAGCGGAATCTACGAAAGAGTCTTGACATGTGCCATCCAAAACAATAACTTTAGACGGGCTGCAAAAGTGTATTGCATCATTGCTGACGGAAATCTGATACATGGTTGCGAAGATCGTTTTTGTCGACCTCTTACGTCTTCGTTTGACATCCTGCACAGGTGCGCATATTTCGTTGAGGTTGTTGTATACGCATGAACGGCTTAACGCTTTTGACATTGTGAAGACATTTTTTTCATTCGTCTGGAAAAACATAATCATTGGTATGTAAAATGATGTAAAAAGTGAAAAAAGTAGTATTTATAACACACTCATCCGTCATATTTGATATACAATATGTAAATGAAATACCTCATATACGGTCACGTTACAAATGGCGGTCTCGACAAAGCCGTCACCAACTATTGGGATGCAGTCACAAATATCTCCTTTGCCGATATCACAAGTCCCATTGGTGCCGAGTTCTTGCAACTGAGGTGGTTTTGAGAGCTCAACAAAGCAAAGATCCGTCCCATAACCGTCAAAGCACTGGCATGTACCTGAAACATTATTGGCATGAATATAATGATGCTTATATTTCTATTTGTTAGGCAATAGTATAGCCATGACCTCTATTTAGATTCCACTTAATTTGATTGTAATTATAATACTACCTGACACGCATTTCCCATTACTGCTACAATTAGACGGACAAGAACTATCATTCACGATTTTGACTATGTCTGGAAAAACTTCAGCTATTGTCTCATTTTTCTGAATTTCCATCTGAAGTGCCTGTGTCTGCGCATCGCAATGAGCAGTAACCCACTGTGAATTCCCTGTCATCTGAAGCAATTCATTAAACAATATTTTCAAACAATGTACAAAGTGAGAGACGAGTTATCAAACGTGCGAACATAAAACCCTGTGAGGTATCATTTTAAAGAGAATTGCAAATACACTGACTGTCGTTTTGTGTGTTGCTTCTTATAGCAAACAATGATAATATTTGCTACGATAAGAAGACAAAGAAGCAAACAGTGTTAAATATAAACGTCCGTACCACCATGTCAGATGCACAGTCTTCTAGGGTTTTATTTAGGTCCGTATCAATATGATCCTTTGCAGCCTGCACACTTGCACAGCTTAGGAATGCATCTGAACAATATGCACGTGCTTCCTCGGCGCTCATATTCGCAGGGGCTGACGTAGACTCTCGCTGTAAAAATTGTCGTTTAAAAAGATTCATTAGAATTTACTTCGTTTACAAGAGGTTGGAAAATCTATGTTGTAACTTGAATAAACATCCTGAAAGATAGTTTAAATAAAAGCAAGTTAAATCTGAAGTAGAACTCATATTACCTTGTTGCGTATATGTAGAACCTTATTATGCCAGGAGTTTGTCATTTTATTGAGTCGCTGCTTCACATGACTTTCGACTCTGTGTTTCTTAACTGTACTAGCCGCTTCTCTCTTATCTCTGGATAGGGTACCGGTAATCAGGGTTCCTCGTCTCACAACAGTTTTGTTACATGAATCGTCCTCGTGCTTGGAGCAGACGGACTGAAAGTTGTTTGCTGGTATACCGGGACAAATGCAAAACGTTTGATTCCGATTCCACGGCAACGTGTTCTCGTAGACAACTGGGTTAAGCAAGCTCTCCTTCCATTTGTGAGTAAGGCTTGAAACATAAAAGATCACTTGTAAACAGACGCTGGAAAAACAAATCGCTCTTCATGCTAAAATAAATTCTGGAGATAATAATAAATTCAAACGTTTGAAAGTATGTATTTATTATTATCTCCAGAATTAATTTAAGCAGGGACAGCTAAATATATTGCTCCTATGATTACCTTATTGAGACATACGTATACCGAAGGAGAATAAAACACCCTTTTCGAAAATATCAATTTATTTTGTGCGACATTTATAATGGAGAGATAGAACAACTTACTCCCATGAAAAAGAAAATTCATCCGGGTGCACAGCCCAAGGCCAGATCCTTTTTGAGTTATCAGAACTTTGTGTCAACAAAGTTCCACTGTCTCGCATGATAAAATCATCTTTTGGATCGCCGTTATAATTTCCACACAATCCTTCAACCTGATTGATGTCATTTGGTGATGGATAAATGTCCACATTCATCATGTAGTTATCCCTTGTCCTCAAGCATATGTTCACAGACATTCCGGTGGGCAGGATTATCTAGTATTGAAATTATCATAATAAATAATGCAGAAAAAGCTATAAGGGATAACACTCATTAATACACCTGTATAACTATAACGACAGTATCACACTGTACCAACACATATGTAGATTTAAAAAATGACGAATTTACTTAGGTTTGATTAACATATGTTCTCCCTAAGCAAGTATGCTGTATAACAATCGTGTTCTTGTCATTTAAACTGCTTTCGAGTCATATGCTGTAGAACGTTTTTGTATACAAGTAAAACGTGTGCATATATTGTTCTTAAAACCAAACGTTTACTAGAATATTCCGTCACAAAAACCAAGATTCGATCACTAAAACGATTTTTCAGAATATTATGATTCAGCTCTTTACACGAACCTTATATTCCGAAGAACTTTCCCGGTACACTTTCAGTTCCCCATCCTTATTGGATAGGTATTTCGTTAGGTGTCCGCTACAGTGGTTTATGGTGAATATATCACCTCCAGCTCTTACGTTTACGGCGCAAGTACATGTTGGTTTTGAACCCCCAATGGAACAAGGCTGTGTAATCATGTCGACCTTAAAAGATTATTGACAGCAAGTGAATATAACAATGTTATATTGTTAGTGGAAAAATGCAAGCATAAATAGGATGATTCGCCAGTCCGTTTCTCTGTGCGCACCAGGCAAATGCTGTTTATTTTGTAATTAATTCCGATACGTGAAGAATAACAACGTCGACAAACAGGTATATGATTTGAAAATAATCATCTCTGTATACATTAATAAATTCCGCTAAAAATGCATATTTAACGATGATTTATAAAGAATTTACTATTATTAAGCATAAATTAAGTGATAATGCAAGTATAAACTAAAACGATCTTACTTCAATGGGATATTTCTTATGACGGACAAGGATGAATTCGCCAGAATTTTGGTTTTCGTACGAGCTAAACAGAAAACAAATTATGGTGCATACTAACATATGATTGACTATGTACATACATAAACCAAAACTACTAAAATAATACAAATATTCTATCAGTTTGTTTTGTTGCAATAACTTATTATCATTAGAAAGAATGAAAATACATTGGGGTATTATCGCTCGCTGGATTGAAGACGACCTCTTAATTTTTGCTTTATCACGCGTTTTTAGTCTGCTTTATTAGCGGTTATTTAGCGTTGAAGAAACCAGTTCACTTAAATAAACCATCAAAAGAGTCTATTCGGGGGAATTTGAATAAGCCTTTCATATGTATAAGAACACAAATATACATACCGTCCATCAAAGGTCATCATATGCGGATCGACATGAGAATAACAATGAGTGTTTTGAATCGAATGGCCATCAGTTACATTTACCTACAAACAATATACTCACAATACGTAAAATGCTCACCAAGAAATTTGAAATAAATATTGGACGTTTACTAGCGTTATTATTGCTTTTGTAGTTATTTTTATACTAAAAATGAAAACATTTGTATTAAATAGAAAACAAAATACGTGTTTTCCTTTTTATCGTACTAGACTTTAAAATTCTTATCAAAAAGGCAAAACACATTTAACAAAAATACTGAAAGGAATTACTGCAATTGTGGTTGTAAATCCTTGCCAAAGATTCTTTAGATTATCTTTCGAGAATGTTTGAAGCTTCAACTGAAACTGTCTTTTCAGTTTATATTTGTTGTTGTTTTTCGCGACTATTGTTATAGTTGTTTCATGTTTCGTTAAAGAAAACGTTTCAATGTCAGTTTTAGTTGACCCTTTAATACGGCCTCCGCACATATCGCTGTGCAACACTGCAATGGTCGAATCCGTGCAATCGTATGAGTCCGACGGGTCATATAGAAGGTACTGAAGTCGACAGTCTCCCGAGTGTGTACCACAACCAAACGGAACGTACAGTGTCACAGTGAATGACGCACTTTGTCCTCGAGTAAATGTAAGAGATCTCGATGAAATCTGCAATAAATCAATATAATGAGGTTTTCTTTTAAATTTATTATCAGTGACAATCTTAAAACAAATAGAAATTGCGAACTGATTTCATTACAGACAAAATATCCAGTTAAACATACAGTGCTATGAAGTACAGTTGTTCGTGTGCCTATATACAAGATAATTCACACTTATTGTTACGGGTATATTTGTGATATATAGGTTTATGTCAACTTACAATTGTTTTATAGCTTCAAGGTTGTAAAATCACTCTTTGCATACATTTCCCATTTCTAAATCATATAAATACTAACAACAAATATTAGGGCATGTAATCCATCAAACTGTATATACTCACTGTCATTGGTGTAAATTCGTTGCTTTCCACAGTCTTTATTGCAATTGTACCGCTTTCGTTGAAGGCAGTTACTCGGCAACGCAACTTGAAGACAATAATTGCAAGAACATATGGTATGCTAAGATTAAGTGAAGTTATTGAACTAACATTATTTAATTTTAAGACATTCTCGATTAGATTTTATTGAAATACGACACACAAAAGTTAAAATTAAATGATAACGTGTTAACATTACATTCTTATATCCTTGTTTACCTCATGTAGGATAGAAAAGCAGTTTGTAACTATAACGGAACATTGCTTTCCATTAAAATCTGATTGCTATCGATTACGTAAACGTGTATATACTGGGTAAATGAACATGCATGTTTACCTTTGAGTCGAACTGAAAGACCATAGGGTTTAAATTGTAGAGTTCGACGTCCTTTAATACTGACGCCTCCGATGATTTGGACGAGTTTACTATGTCGGTAGAATTAATCATTTCGCCATGGAGATACCTTTTCAGTTTAAGTATACATATTTGATTTAATCATGTATAACATTGATTGTTCTTTGGTTTATAAAATTGGATAAAAAATGTTAAAATAATTCGAGTTTTTACTACATTTATCATACATTAATGTTCTTCAAAGACACTCTTAAGGTACAATTAATGGATATACAACGTATATAACTGTGCCTGCATACCATTGTATCTGGTAATAGAAGCCATGATCTATACTGTAGTCACATCGGAAAGTCGCAAAGTGTTCGTCATGTTCAATATACTGAGCAACGAAAATGTCAACTTTGTTGAGATATAGAACTCCTGGTACTGAAAACAGAATAGTTCAGACAAGTTCACATCAATTTTGAGATTACAGTTGACACATTTACTACCATTAATTTATAATTAAACTAAAATGACATGGACAAAGGCAACAACAAAAACTTACGTTTTAGTATACACTCAGCACCGTTCATCTCATACTTTTCACCACAAACGCAAACACGTGGTTTAGCATTATCACACATTGCACCTGTGACCAGCGCACATTCAATATCGGTGAAACAGGAACTTCCGAGTCCTATTTTTATTCAATCAACAGTTTAAGTTTAACATAACTGCAAGCATTTCTTAATTTAAAAAAATTACATGCATTAACCGCAGTTAGGAATAAATGCATGTTTATCGTTTCAAGTGTTGACTCAATTACAACAGCATTGTACTATGAAATTTAGTGCAACTATCTCAGAATTTTAGCATGTCATTTGTTTTATAAACATTACGTTACAATATGTATTTAATTTTAAATAAGAACTATGCATTGTGTAAGAGAACGAAGTAAATTGCATTATAATTTATTGACTACCGAAATGAAACCTATAAAAGTTTTCAATAGTAAATCTATAAAACAAATACCAGCCTTACCTTTGCTTTCGCATAAACCATTTGTTCTGTTAAGCTCCGATGTTACCGAACAGGTGCATGCTGTGTTGATGCATTTTGCATGTGCTATACCACCACAACCAAGGTCGTCAGTGCAGCCTGAGTGAATATGTACATTAAGATTTACAGAAAATCAATCCTAATCTTAAATGGTATTGTCTGGTACACTTTGTATACTTAATATATCCAGCTTTAAGTAGTACTTGGTTAGTATTTCATTTCAAATGGATTACACCCACGGTAAAATAACAATGTAAGTAGCTGTTCTGATTTATTTAAAATCAATACATACGTTTATGTACACACGCGCCATTAGAAGCTGTATACGTGCTTGCGCAGGAACACTTGTTCGTAACAGCGTCACAAAACAAATCACCAGAAATGTCCAGGCAATTCTTTGAGCCTTGTTCGCAAGCATCCCCGGGCACTGCATAATAATGTTATACTTTTACGAAGGTTAGTTATGTAGTTTTTAAACTGCCTCACCCTCAACATTTAATAACGACAATATGGCATGAAATGTTTGCCTTACAATTTGTTGACAAATTTAACAAAACAAATAATGTCATGCAATAATTGATTGGAAATTATAAAATTATTATATCCGAGATAAAAAATTAAAAGGTACTACCTCTAGGAACACAGGCGTTTCCATCAAACTTTCTGGTGTCGTCACATACACACATGTTCACTTCAAAGTCACATTTGGCATTCTTCACAAAGGCACAGGCTTCGTCAACATAACACGTGTCTCCAATTCCTACAATAGTGTACCATAATATGTGTCTTATGCACATACATGTTTTTGCAGTATATTTATTTAATTACCGTCTCCCCCCCCCCACACACACACCCCAAACTAAGACTGACAGCAACTCGTTAATGGCAATTCTGATAAGGTCAACATACCTTTGCTCTTGCATTCCCCTGTTGTTGTATTGAGTACCGCTGCGAATGAACAAGCGCATATCCCATTCCTGCATTCACCGTTGGAAATAAGTTTGCAAGGTGAAGGATCGGAAAATGTACATGCTGTAAAATGATTACACAATTACTTATTAAAACTAGGCTATGTTTTATATAAACATGAACACACACAATACTGCCTTTACCTCGACTAAGTTAATGCAATGTGTTTGTACCATGTGTGTATCATCTTCTTCTTGAATAACATAATTAAATGAATGTACTTTTTATTTATGATTATGTTTTGATGGTAAAACTGATCAAGGTTTATTATTTCTCAGTATGTGAATCATTCATATATTGCTCCTTAAGGACCTTAACTGTAAGATTGGTTTTGCTGCTTTCTTGGTTCTCCGAAAGTTTTCATATTGTTTTATATTAGTCCGTAGTGGAAAGTAATATAAATGCATATATTTACATGGACTTACATATCGTATGACATTGTCCTCCGACAACTTTACGTGTGTCGTAGCAACTGCATTGCTTTGTCTTTCGGCTGCAGATTGCGTCCCCTGTAATGTTTCGACAGTCGTCCCCACCGGGTGTGCATGAGTCCCCTGGAACTGAAATCCCATGGCATATGATAATAATATTGAAAGGTACAAATTACGCAACACATGGACGTGCGGATTCGCATATTCAGTAATTCTACCGTTTTTATTGTACACCAATGATCTCACAAAACGGCATATATCATTTATTTGCCTCATCATTTACACTGGTTTAAAATGCAGTTTAGGGTTTCCTTAATTAGACATCCTTCATAAATACATCTATGCCATACCTTTAGGTCCACATTTGCCATTACTCAATTTAAACTGCCTATCACATACGCATGTGTTGGTTTTTTGGTCATCGCATAATGCATCATTGATATGATTGCAATCAACTTCAGAAGTGCAATTACTACCAATTCCTGAAAAACATATCTCATATGCATAACTGTTATTCGCATGAGGTTATTTTTATCAATCCACATAACCACCACTGCTCCAATAAGATACAATGGACTTTATAAATATATAGTATACAATGCAGGAGATACATATTTACTATCGCTAGTCTGTATTTGTAATTGCCGGAATATATATACAATAACGTACAATACATGAACATACATTAAGCAAAGCAGTAAATATTGTTAATTTTGTTTTAAATTTATCAGATACCCACTCTTCATGCCGCATTTTCCCTTTGTGGTATTCAGTTCAGCATAATGTGCACAGGAGCAAACATTGGCATTGCATTCCGCAAAAGAAATAGAGACACATGTTTCTGTTTCTTCTGGCGTTGTACATCCTGAAGAATGCCATCGAAAAAAGTTTGTATTGGCAATAATACATTATAACAAATTGGTTTATGATAACATTTTATATTTTCCTATACTTAAATGTGTATAATGACTGTGTTTAATAAAAGTATATAGCTTATGCGCATTCTTAGGTAAATTAAATGGAGATCTCACTTTTTTACAATGGTAATTTTACTATTTAACAATATGAAATGTTGACTTTATTAATACATCTTATTTTATTATGTTATGTAATAAGCATACCTATTTGTGAACAGGAACCGTTTGTTTCTTTAAAGGTGTCAGCGCATGTGCATTCCTTTGTCTTGGAATTGCAGTAGGCAACTCCTGGTACGCTGTCACAGTGACTTTCGCCGAGAATACAGTAGTCGCCGGGTACTTATAATATAATAAGAAGCATCTTCTATTATAATGTGAATGCATGTAATGCGTTATATACATCAACAAATAATTTATTTAACAGACTGTTTTTAAGAATTAGACACGATCAACATCAAATCAGGAGGCTATTTCAGAATTTGCTAAAATTATCAAGTGTAAATGACAAAGGTGTTGAATGCCTTCCAGCTAGTATTGGCAATAGTATAAGAGTGTGCGCAACTTCCTGTCTTCCTAAGATCGGTAATAATCTGATATACAAATCATTTGTAAACTATTATAAGATCTTTAGATGTTATCAAAAATGAAGCAACAAAAGCAAATGTGTTACAGACGTTTCAAAATGTGCATGTAATCCGTAATCTCTGAATATTGGATATATGTATGCGAAAATATAATTGTGTCGCTGCAATGTGATGGACAATATGCTATTTGTGTCCTTGCATTGTTTTTCCAATGTGGACATTCGTGGACAATGTGCAATTAATGGTAGTTTAGAGATTTATCCAAATGTTTTGGAAGTTTAAATAGTTGTCACATCAATAAATTAGGAGGCAC
This sequence comes from Dreissena rostriformis, assembly GCA_007657795.1. NCBI lineage: Eukaryota > Metazoa > Mollusca > Bivalvia > Myida > Dreissenidae > Dreissena > Dreissena rostriformis. The sequence continues at coordinate 35,416 of VMBQ01003095.1, forward strand.
ACATCTTCTATCTCAGTATTATTTAAATTTTGTATAAAATCAACCCAATCTTGAGAATTGTTAGACTCTAGAATTAAAGTGTCATTAATTCAAATGTGTTATATGAATACATTAAATGAAACACGAAGTTAAAAAAAAAAACAAACCTTAGAAAATCTTAATTGAGCCACACCTAGAAATACGCCACTTATGCTTGATCGGTCAGGTTATTGACCAGTTGTTTAAACACTATTGGCAATCTCATTGATTAGCGAATATATATAAATTAAGACAGCTGGTTGTTATTCATAGTATGGTTATCTTTTATTGGGGTTATGACAAAATTCTCAGATATACTAAAGTAAGTTATGTTGTTTTAATCTTAAGGAGCGATCACATAGGGAATCTGTGACATGATGTTGACATAAATAAACATGTTGTATAAATGTGTTCCATATACACATTATAACAGGTGGCTCATGTTAAGTGGACCAGAGTTAAGTTTTTGGTGCTTCTTCTGTGTATACATCAAACACAGTTTCCACATCTACAGCCAGTATAAGTTACGTTATAAATGTATTAGGGTTGCTGATGTTGAGTGGTTTTGCATAACCATGGTTACGCAAACGAATCTTTACTTACTTTGAAGGTTATCAAACATAACTTGGTATTTATCTCCATAACACGTGTCAAATCATGATAGTGTACACACTTTACTTAGATTATGGGTTAACCTTTGACATAATTAACTTGATGAACACAATTGTGTTCAAAATAACTGAAACACCGATGTGCAATGATTAACATATTGGCGGAGGACGTTACTCATTTTCAAAATATTCTAATTGTATTAGTAATATCCACAATAAGTTGTTTAGTTAATGCTAAATTGATTTTATAAATATTAATACGGCGACGTTATTGATATCAATATTTGATTCATAAAGTTAACTAGGTAAACGTATAATGCAAAGCGGCAATTGCAACACAATATTGTCATGCACATATACGTGAGATATGCTACAGGCATCAAAGCAAAGTAGAATGATCACATGTAAATGTCATAGGTTGTAATGAGTTCTACCTAGAATTATGAGTAATATGAGAGCGTTCGGGACTGCCTTCCTTGTATTGGTAGCAAACACACATAGCAATGAAATGTAAACCAATATTCGGTCTTGGGATGTTATTAAATTGTTTTATTAAGGCGATTGTGTAAAAAGCAGATGTAAATAATTCAAACGTCATTAGATTGACCCCATTGTTTGTCAAAACATGAAAGACATGAATTTATCAGCAACTCAAGAAGAGCATAATTATGTAAACGTACCTCTAGCTAGTGTCAAGTTACGTATCCATGAAAACGGGTCCAATGCAGGATAACAGACGTATGTTTGGTCCAGTGGATCATGATCGTATTCAAAGTAGCAGAACTTGTTTATAACGCACACAATTGGAACCATGGACTGTATTTAAATAAAACATATATACTGCAATATGTATTAAATACTTTACAGTGCAACTTATCAAACGATAACATGGTATACTGGTGTTATTATAATTTACAATAATACAATTATTAGCAAAAAAACTTGAAAATATTGGTTTTAGGGAGACACACTTTTAATTTAAATGTCCAATCAACAAACACAATAATTAAGTGTTGCTTTCATAGCATGTTACCTTTAGCATTCCGTCTCGGAATAAATATACCGGCTCACTAAACGAGGCTGCTCCAGATTGGTTTACGCCATTTGGTTCGAATACAGTAACGGCACACCGAATCTACAATGTTATCATTAAACTACTTGCTTAATAAAACTCAAACGATGTCCAAACCTCACACATTAGGATTGATATAATTTCAATTTGTCTTAATCAAATAATTTCATTCAAACATATACTATATTGAATTGATCAACGTTTATCAATTGAGCCCACAAATGTACCTCTTTGTCAAGTTTGCATTCTGACCCAGATGTAGGGACTATATCTTTGGGGGCAAACACTGTAGAAGTCGCGTTAACTGTATGATTCAGGAGTATTGTCTCATCGGAATACCTTCAACATAAAATGTTCATATGGGAATGTTTATTAGACACTTAATATAAAATAATACTTTATTATTCATATATGGTTCTACGGAATTTCAAAACATATATACACAAATTTAGCCTTCAGCTGCACCAGCATAACAGAAACCGAATTATATCACACGGTGCTTTTGTATGACAAATTAAATAAACATGTACACAACAAACACACACAAATGAGTAAACAAAGTTGTCACCTCTTTGGAACGGTCAAATCGAAGTATTGGGGTGCAAACCCGTTATATTGAGCTCCAAACCTTACACTATGCCCAGAGGTAGTCAATAAATTACCACATTTACAAAATGTGAACGGTTAATGCAAAAACACACTGGGCTAAAACCGGTCTAATGGAGCTCCAAACCCCACATTAAATTCTACATACATTGCGATCTCACTACTCAATAGTTGTATAAAGACCATATAACCAGTACCCCAACTTTCATAAGCACGGTAAGATGAAACCAAAACACATATCAACTACGTCTGTTGTTTTTTTACTGAAAACCCTTAGATCATATAGTTTATTATCTAGATAATCGTTTGCAATTTAGGAAGAATCAAACCCTCCATTACATGCTCGTTTGTAAATCGTTATTCGCAAACAATGTAACGCTCAATTAACACAATGCATGAACTTGTCTTTTTACATACACACACTCACCATTGAACTCGGTGTTTCTTTCCTGCAACCGGAAGAAATGAACACATCAAATGCGTGTTATTATGTGTGATGGTAACGTTGGAGACTATAAAAGCCGTTACAAAAGTCGAATTTGGCCATTTCTGGCCTTCCACTTGAACTTGGCAAGGCTCTTGCAAAGAACACATAATAGCTCCAAGAACGTGTTCTGTCTCGTAGGCTGGGTAGTTTTCGTGGGGGACGTTGCGGTAGTTCGTCGAATAAGTAGGTCGAATATCGTCGGCCAACGCCGCTTCAATGCCTTTTGGACAATGGCATTGGTACACTGTTTCACTTACGCCGAATATCATGTGATTAGTTGGGTTTCGAAGACTCTCATTAGTTGGTACTCTGACACGGAAATGTGTGAAGTATAGAGTATTATGTGTAATTCCATAGCCTTTGAACTATGTTTTACATGAATTGAAAACAAGCCTTGTAAGTTACGAACAACAGGGGCATCACTTATTTCGATTTAACTTACAACGATTCATTTCAGCATTTGATTAAACTTCATTCTCTCATACATGGAAATGCAAAGGTGTCATACACGTTATCAGGCAAAAACACTTAGTTGGGGCATTAATTTGTTCATATTTACAAAATCCGCTGATTAACTTCGTTTGGAGGTCAATTGTTATATTCATATTAATACGTATGTTTTTTCCGATATAGAGTAGATCAATATTGAATTATTTACAAGCATAGTTTTCTGAGAAATTTTATCAATCGAGTTGGTTCTGTTAAGTCATATCACACGAGAGTCGCAGCCACGATTGCGATTTAACTGTACACAACCAACTAGACTGAATTATTACTAGTGTTATATTCATTTTATTATATAACATTGCGGCATATTATTATAATATTCTTTAGAACAAAATAATAACAATTGTATGTCAAATTAACAATACCTCTTTAGGAAAACGATATTGTCGAACTTTTGTTTTGGCATTTTATAAAAGAAAAGTATGAAAACCAGTTTGATACCGAAAACAAAACACTAGTAGCGATTATAGTTTCAAATATATATATTATAGAATGGTTTTCTAAATCTTTAACCAGTAAAACATAAACAAATCTTAATTTAAACACAAGGAGCTTACATAACAGCATGTTCATATAAATATTTGTAATGGAGATTTATGCCTTTATGTCGAACATATACAATTGCAAGTAACATATCTTTATTAGTTATTAATATATGTTTAAGGATCGTGCACATGCTGGTATTTTGCAAGTGAATATTACGAACCTCCAACTGTTTACATATCCACGATAATCGGCAGCGAATGATCCCCCTCTGTGTCGGAATAGTTTGTATCCGAACGAAACAATTCCATCAAGTTCATCAAAGGACTCAACATAGGGTTTGCTTTTAATCATAAGTTCTAAAGAGTTTGTATCAAAATGCCGAGTGATGCTAATGAGAACTCCATTTTGCAAGCTTATCTCGTGGCTTTCACGGACTTCGAACTGTTCTGGGGTTATTCCTGGTATCCAATACTGAATGGAAATACAACATATTATTATTATTATTCTAATAAAAATAAAAATAATAATAATAATAATAATAATAATAATAATAATAATAATAATAATAATAATAATAATTATAGTATTTATACAACTAACATAATTATTGTATTGTTAGTTTTTATATAAATAATTGTATTGTTATTGTAATTATTATTGTTATCCTCTGTATTTTTATTTTTTTTACCTTGTTAGGCCAGTAAGTGTAGTAATCATTGACAATTGCATATTTGTCAAATTTGTATTCTTTATCAAGTATTCCATCTTCACCATGTCCAATGTAAATGAAGCCCTGGCGAGTAATTCCATTGCAGATGTTGTTCATGTAGATTTCATTGCCATTTCGAATGATAATTCCACACGCACATACGCCGTTTGAACAATTTTCCGTTTGAATATGGACCTATACAATTGTTATCAAGCTTATTATCATAGAAGTTTAATACCATTGATTACAGTGTTCAACTTGTTTCGAAACGCGATACAACGATTCGCGACAAAAAAAATGACATACGTAAGGTTGCCGGTTACAGCCGAGTTCCCGATGTATTTAATTAAAAAAGATGCAGTTGAATGTGTTTGTCTAATATATTTGATTGTAAATGGAGTGTTGACAACAAGCCTAATAATTAACACTAGAAATATGTTATAACCATGGGGTGACGACAAAAAACTATTGATCAGTATTTAATTTACTGCAGTAGAACCGTATATTATATGTATGTTTATTCAACATAAATGTATATTATGCAGTTTCAAAAGTATATAAATAGCAAATAAACATAAAAGTTTAATCAAAATACAAATCGCATGTAGATTTTATAAATTCAAAGATATTAATTTAAATATAATGCAAAATATGTTTTACCACACATGAGTAGAAATACTACGACATAATTATCCAAAATCTGAAAACTGGGATACTACGAAAAATGCGATTATTACGAACAACTCCGTATCCTAATTGGCAATTTGTTGTATCGCGTTTGGACAGTTTATGTCGTGTTCAAACTGTGTAATAAAATATAATATAATCACTAAAAGAGATATCTCTATATCGTTTATAAGTAATTTGTAGTGCGGTTGATTTTTTTGTAAATGGCTATGTATCTTTTTTCATGATATGACAAGTTAAAACGATTGAATTTCACAATATATTAATAAATGCTTAATTTGAAATAATGCTACATGTAGTGATAAGGAAAAGTCACACAGTTGTTTTAATGAATGTTCTGTGTGACAAGATAATGTACTATCAATCTATTAAACCTTACAAACATGATTTTTTGAAAAAAACAAACACAGAACTACAAACCTCTACGACATGTTTTCTACTTTTAAAAACCAGGAATTCGCCTGCTTCTTCCACCGGGAACACAATTCTAAATGCATAGAAGATATCAACATTTAAATCACGTGTAAGGTTCCACTAAGCACCACCACACAGAATTGCAAACAGTTGTTAATTATGTACGCATATTGTTTAAGTTGTTATTTATAATTGACTCAGACACTGCACTTCTAACATGGTAAATGAAAATTTATTAAGGGCAACCAAGTCCACTCATGAAATACGGACGTAAAATGTATGTTTTGAGAAACATATATAGACATACGATTATATTTAATGTTGATATCATTTTGACTGATCATTAAGCAGTGCAGGGTAAGAAATAGCTTAAACTTGAACGGTTTCGCCATGCTTTAAGATCCGTTTACTATCAAAACATTTAAACACTCGTTCGTAAAACATATAAAAATTCCAATTTAAAATGTATAATAGTTCCCGATCGTTTTGAAATAATATTTAATATAAGGAAGATGATAGTTTGTTTTATTCGACGAGTTTTTAAAATCGTGCGTTATCAAAAGTTTTCAATTATGTCGCTATAGAAAAAGTTGGCGAATATAAAGTTTATGTCTATGCTTTTGCAAACACGTGTATCCCAATTTTTTATTAAATATATTAACTACGCGACAATTGAAAATATAAAATTGTATTCCACCCGTTTTATGTGCTTTTCAAATTAAACAATTAATCTGAAATTAATTACAGAGGGATATGCATTAGATGATCAACCATATTGGAGTGATGCAATTACAAATATATGACAACAATAAACAAACTCATTATTTTATACTGAAGACGACAGGCAGATATGATTAAATTTCATATATAATAATATAGACTTACTTGTTTCCGCCTGAAGTTTCCTTAGAAAGTAATGACGTATCGACACCATGATCATATACTATACGGATTGTTTCTTTGGCATCAGAACCTGTATGTGTTGTCATTACCTATAAAAACATAAGTTCTTATGCTAATTAATTATTTATGTGTAAGGCATAACGAAAACAAAACATGTTATTTTGAAACACAATTGATAAAGGGATTTGGAATGTCATACAAATATGTAGTATTTCCGAATAATGGTTGTTATAGGTACTTTAATGAATGTCAGTCGTTAAACGTATGTGTTTTATTGCACTACGCATTTGCTTCATTGATGGTTTCGTAGAGAGATAGTTTTGGGTTTAAATAATTTACACATACCCGCATGTTAGGGATTTTGTATCCATTCCACAATTCGTGAACGCTCTTCAGTGGTGCAAAGGTTGCAATCATAATCGAGGATTGAAGATTAACATACGACGATATTAATATTTTAAAGCCATTAGTCAACATGGTTTTTGTCTGTAGTTCAGCATTAAAGGTGACGTTGAAAACTAATCCCATGTAACTCCATGATTTTTCCAATCCGTATTTTGTAAACCCCAAAATTGACAGACCACACAGTTTGGGAACGTCCTTTGCAGTACCAAACGGACACGACCCATGAGCGCTTATGTCCCATTTAATCAGGCACGTTTCAGCAGTATCACTCGAAGAGGACTGACAGCCGATAGGTGTTGAATGGATCGACGGTACAATAAAATCTCCGGCAGTAGATGAACCAATAGTCCACTTTAAAAAGATTACAAAGTCATGCAATTAAACAAGCACAATATCTTAAAGTTTGTGTTCTAAAGTTCAAGAGATCAATCCAAATTATATAAACTATTGTTGTAACTTTCGCATGTAAAACAACATACTTACTGCATTGACTCCGGTTTGAATCTGTTGGCTGAAAACAGGAGTTGATTTTTTTCCGACCTTCATCTCAGACCATTGGAACGAACATTGAAGCTGTGAATTTGATAAACAAGTTAAGTAAATAAAACGCTGTTATTGAATACTCAGATGATATATTAAAAACGTATGTAAAACACGAATAATAAATTGTGATAACCTACTTGAAAGCCAAATTGTCTCTGCCCACACACATCACTGATCTCACTTTCAATCAAATCAGTCTCCTGTAGCCTACTTCGCTCAACAGGACCTATTGTCTTGCAGTGAAGCCCGTTAACGTACCTTTAAGGTGCAATTTGTAGTTAAGACAGTGTTGGTTTATTTTAATTTGCGTTTCTATACAGAAAATCAAATCGTATAACATATTTTAGTTACTGTGGTGATTATATATTTACGATCATGTTTATTAAGCTCGTTCGTTCTTTATCCCGTACGCATTTGCTTCTAATTACTTACTTCTATCACTTACCAATGAATTGTATAAAACAATCCATCTGTGTTGTTATTGTATCTGTTACATCCAAAACAATTTACATCATACTTGTTATAATACGTATTATAATATCTATCTAAGGGATGGCAATTGAAGGCAACTAATGGCTTGTATATTTCGGTCGATGTATTGAATGAGAGCTCTTGTTTAAGGTGCGCCCATCTGTCTGTAGAGTTGCCAGCAGAGACCGACATCGCATCAGTGTCTACAAATACAAGATAACTTAGCTGGATATTTATCAAAATTTGAACGTATTCTTGTATATACATACCGATTGCAGGTTATGAATAGAGTTTACAAATAAAAATATTCCAAATACAAGTTTCTCGAAATAATCTAATTGTTTAACCAAAATGCTTTGACATTCAGATTAAACATATATTTGTGTACTACATCTCTAAACTTACATATCAGTTGATCGCGATATTTTTTTTTTTTTTTTTTTTTTTTTTAAGCATACGTTGCTTTCGTCGGGTATGTTTATTTTCGGTAAAACAATCTATTATAGGTTTGTAAATGTTGATTAAAGTAAGAAGCAATAAGATAATATGTTCAACATACATCATTGTATAAAGTTAAGTGTATTCAATAAAAAAGGAAGAGTAGGTAACCTCTTACTTAAACAAAAACAACAACAGATCAACACTATGAGTTAAATGTTTATAAGCACCAGCTACGAAAGCACACACAAATTATTCCAGCAAAGGACTGATATAAATGACGAATTGTTTAACGTACTTAATGTAAACTACGCGTTAATACTGAATACATATTTTAATATAATACGGGGCACATTTAAATATAGAATGAACGTTACCTAAACAATATGCGGCGAAAACAACGGATGGAGCCTGCAGCCTCGCCAGGTACTCCCCTCCACACTTTCGCAGCTGGACAGAAAGGTTGTAAGACATTCCGAATTCTTGCAATCCTCCGATCACGGCTTGTTTTGTTATATTGTTACCCGAGTCGACTTCGTTTTGTTCCATAATTGTTATAGATTCTATATAAACAGAAAACAGAAAACAGAATAAAATAATGACATTATTTTACCAAGTGTATTAAAAATATGCTTTTGTTTCAGTAAAATACTTTATTACTTTAAGGGTCATAGAAAAGCATGTGCAACTGCTTAATATAAATTTTGGTGTAATACATCAGGCTTTTAGCCATGGTTATACACTTATTTTACATATAATGTATTCACAAAAAGTGTCACATACCGTACAGGCAAATTGAAAATAATAGTTTAATCATCACTTGTTTGACAATCATACAAGTAAACATTTTCTTGAAGCTTTGAAATCTCGATTTATTTAATGCATTAACTTAACGTACAGTCATACAATCGATAGGACAAACAAGTATTCTTATTATACTTTGGAAAAATATGTACATTACCAAACAGAACAAAGTAGCAAAATATAAACTTATATTTGGAGAGAACCTACCGATAATATGTTACGTTTCTTAATTCTACAGCTTTAAGAATAAATACAAGTAAATGTTTACACGATTGCATGTCTGTAAAAGGGCACTGAAATTTTGTCATATTATTATGCTTCCAGAAGTATTAATAGAGTTGTCTTAATGTGTTAAAAATGTTTCCATTCGAGTAAAATATAAAGTCCGTCTTCTACATCGTTTCAATGCTTCACTGAAACATGGCGTATCTAGGATATGTTTCACAGTTTTACCCCAAAACTGTTTTGTGAGTATACATCAAGATCAAGTGACATTATATAATATTTTATCTTGATTTGGTTAACGTAATCGGATTGTAAAACTGTAAACGTTTTAATGCACTGAAATTGCGTTTATTTATAAGAGGTTCGATTGCGATTCACAAAATTTGAAATTATGGTAAGATTGCGACCACCTTAATACTTGTTTTACAATATCATAAATTAATATATTCGAGTTGAATACTATTATTTAAGCCCCATACACACATCATAACTAAGAGCTGGTTCAGGAAGCTTTTTACATAGTTCCGTAATGTGACTATCTCATACATTTGAAAATATAAACAGCTAAATTCAATGAAATAAATATAGTATGATATGTTTAACTTACATTCCATTTTCTGTTTTGTCGATTTCAATAGCCTTAAACTAGAGATTGTTTTACCTGCGAGGTAAATGGGATAATATGTCCCACATGTGCCTGGTGAACGTCCAGTTAGCTTCCCGTCGGTGCTTATCATAGCTGGTCCGATGTTGTACCATATGTCTTTTAATCGGTCGTCTCTAATTGGCGGTTCGGTCGAAGTAAGAGTGTACTTCGGAGATCGGCGGTAAAGATCCGGAAGTTTGGGAACATGTTCTTGGCAAACACTCTCTTAAAACATTTGACACATCGATATTAAAAGATATTTTGATAGTACAGTTTTGAGAACAGGGGCATCAACGCTTTACAAAGGTTTATACACAATACGATATTGCGGTTTCAGATTTAAATAAATGTTTTGATAACAGAAGTCTATATTAAAAAATAACACCCCTGTATGTGGCCGATTGAAGAGATGGGGGAATGGTTTTAATAACGTTTCGTTTGTTAAACAAACACTAAACCTCTTGGTCATGTGTTTCTGTAACCCTTTAGGCGTGGGCATTTTTGATCAATAAGCATTATTTGCGAAATCTGTGTAGAGGGCTACTTTAAGTTATGACAAACCAACAAAAACAAATCATTAAATTGTTGATTAGATATCCTTCTAATTATAATTTCATCACTTTATTTATTAAAAACCATGTAGGTTTTGAAAATAAGAATCCATTTTTATAGTTGCATCAGTTGAAGTGGTGTGAAATGCAAACATTTCGGTGTATGTAAAAATCGATTTGAATTAAGTTTAACTTCTTTTACCGTTTAAGCAGGCCGCGTCATTGTATGAACTCGTGATGCGTTTAATTTTGATATAACATTCTGACGTCATTTAATATTTAAAATTGAAAACAAACACAACTTTGAAACTGTAATTGAGAGGCATTTAAGAACGGATAATATCGAATTCGGTACATACTTGTTTATAAGTTACGAATGTGTTTATGCCAATTTTGTCTTTGACATAATGTGATGACTTAATATATTATGAAAATAATTATGATAAAACTAAGCAGTATTTGTTGTTTGCATTTCAGATATATGCGCTGACCAAATTGTGTTGCTAATGAATTTTTTGTATCATATCATGGAACATGACTTTATTATAAACCATAATGCCAATTTGGTAGAACTGTTGTCTTGCAACTTGTATTATTTATAGTTTACAGATTCCTCGTCGTGTTGAATAAAGCGAAACATTTAAAGATGCATTCTGTATATGTATTTCCAAGATGGAACTCGCAACAGTTTGCAAGCCTTTAATTTACAAACGTTATCTTATTCGATAAGCGTTAATTGTTGCCGCTGCCTAAATTATATCAAGAAAACTAGGTCAAAACACATCTAACATTGCTACGACGAAAAACAAATGTATACATGTGTTTGGTACCGTCATAGTATTATAAAAAATATTATACCTTCCAGTATGCAGGCTCCATCACGTTCTATGAAATCTTCAGCACAGATGCACATTGAACTACTGTTGCACACGGAGTTGACTCTCACGACATTGCAGTCTTCGTCGGATGTACACGGCATTGTTTCAGCTGAAAAAATATATATGGGATTTGTAAAATCAATATAAAGTCCTTATATATAAAACAATACGAAAATAAAACAAGAGGATGTATTAAGCATATTTCTTATTATATTGCTTTAACATGTATTACAATATGATTATATATACCTCTTCTGCAGACGCGACGAGTAACATGTTGGTTTACGTCAAAATCTTTGATAGAATGAACACTAAAACCATGTCCGCATTCACATTGTTGCGTTTGGTTATTGCAAATGTGCATACTGGCGTTGCTTGCACTGTCTGGGTTTTCAGAGTTACAGTCAATGTCGCTGTTACATTCCGATGCGTAAACTGAGAAGCATATATAAAGTGTTGTATTTCGCATGCATCTCAATATGTCGGAATAGAAATAGACGCACAAACCAAAATACAAAAGACTTTTCTGTATATTTGACAAAACATATGTAATAATTGAGTTTATTCCAAGTACAAACATTGAAATACAAGTATATAACCTGTGCGTATATCTAATTTATTTATTAATTAATATTATGCGTCGTTTATTTTTGTCGACACTTACTGTGTTCACAGTTTTGTATTTGTTGGTTCCATCTGAACCCTGGTGCACACGAACACACGTTGTCAAGATCACAGTGAAAAGCTTTATTTGCGTAAGTCTTATTATACTTGTACTGGATCTCAAAATATGAGCGACGGTAGAAGAAACTATCTGTATATCCACACATGTGTATGTCAGCACAGCTGGATCCGTAAACTAAACAAATGTAAACATGACAGACATGAATGTTTGAGGTGAATCAAGAATTGAAGGAACTGGATAAACGTAAAGTGGACATTTACATGTTTTCAATTACCCTATTTACATTGATATCATTTTTAAATGCTACAGGAACATCAAAATGTACCAGTTTAATTAAAGAACGGTTTGTGTACGTATTTGTTTAGCATGACAACTCTTTGGTGTTCTTATTAAAACTAAAATGTACACCTTAGTCTATAGTAAGTGTAAGCAAATATATATCTACAATTAAATAAACCAATAATCAAGATTTAATCGTTTTGAATTAAATGCGTGACTCACTACCCATTTAATATACGAACTTGCGAATGTGAAATTGTGGAAGTGAAACTACCTTCCACACATGTTGCATTATTCGGAGATTTCACAGCATGTCCAGTTGGGCAGCGACAAAACGATCCTATGTCTGTGGTATTGCATTCAAATCCTTCATAAAAACAGTCTTCATTCGAACTGCATCCAGCATCCATAACTGCATAATAATATACCAATTTATTTATGAATTTGTTCATGTGGCACTAAATCATAAAACTACTTTATTTTAATTATATATTTGTTCGTTGAATTTGTGTACATTTCAATGTAGTTTAGAGAAAGGTTCCGCTCAGCAGGTTTATTGAGTAATATTTACCCCATATGCATTTTGATTCCCTCCGTACAAAGCCTGTACTGCACGCACATGCGCCCTCAATGCAGGACATGTTTGATTTCCGACCGCATTCCAATGATGATTTGCATTCAGAGCCCAGATCTAAATATATATTTATATAACAAAAAATAAATACAAATTAAAAATTGATGATATGGAAGACAGCGATATCAATTTTATTCAGTGTTTTGCTTCTCAAATGTAAACAGGTCAGTCTCTCACAATGATGTCAACATAGGTTTTATAGAAATTTCAAAACTATAAATCGAATATGGGTGCAATGATATCCGTATGAGATTAAACCTTATTTACTTCACATAATTCTACATAAAGAAGCACTTTATACACCTACTTACATGAATTACAAACTCCATTTATTCCTTTAAGAACATCTGTATCACATTGGCAAGTGTTGGAGTTTTGGTCACACACATAATCAGTGCTGTTATATTGCATTGACCCATTACTAAACAGCATCCTCATTGTAAGTTCAAACAGCGTGGGATTACAGTCCAAATCAACATTGTATTGACGACATTGCAAACCAATGACTGAAAAATAATGACTTGATATGAAAGCGTAATAGTGCAAAAGTGACGTATAAACAAATATCTACAAATACAAAATTATCTTTATGCCATTAAAAATACAATGCATTTGTTACAAACGACATCAACCGTAAACTGGTTTCCGTAAAAGGTTATTGTATGAAGTTTACCAATGTGTTATACGTTAAATTGCAATGAAATCATACAATAATCGACGGAAACAATTAAACACTAATCGATGGAAACATATTTGTTTTTAGGAACTGTATGGACATGCACATGTCTAAACGATTCAAACAATTTCAACCAGAAAATACCAGAAACACAGGATTCGTCCATTTTTCTATATCCCGGTTTACAATAGCAGTCGCCATAGAAACATGCAGAATTGTCGCCATGACAATCTTCATCCGTTAAGCATTTCTCTAAAATCAATAAAAGTTTGTCAATAAGAATCGGCTTTTATGTTATTTGAACACTTGATTAGCTAAATATTAGCATTTTTAAAGACACTTAATGCTATCAATTTAAATATTTTGCGGAATTATTCCATTTGTTCGCATGGGTAAGTCTTTATAAATTAGGAATTTTAAATAATAATTATTCATACAAAAAATAGTATATTTAAAATGTGTATGTGTGTGTTTGTGTTACTTTGAACCATTGTGTGCAATATTTGCTCTTTCTTTATTTATTTGTATGTGTTTCAAAAACAATTGGAGAATTACCATTTCGTTAAACTTTGAACAGGTTTCAACAGTTTATGCAGTTCATTTTCTTTGTCAGAATAATGCTCTATATGACATACGTATTTACAACATTGTTGAAAATGGTCAATTTCGTCGCATTAAGGCAATTATTACACATCTGTTGTTTTGGAAGATGTTAATGAACATATGTTTTAAAATGGTAACTTTTTTGTAATAACTTAAACACGTATGCAATTCATACATATGGCGTTGAACATATATTCGTTCTAAATGTACTTATAATCTAAATATTTCATGAACAGGTGAAAATTTAAACAAAATGTTAAAAATTGAACTACGTTGGACAATTAAGACCAATCATGCGCTTCGGAAAACGCTAAAAATCTAAACACCTTTTTTACTGGTTTAGAAAATTGACATGTTTACCGTTATAACTCTATGTTTTCGAACTCTATTGATTTTCGGACACCCCCGTTTGTAGCCAAAATTATTATTTATCGTGACTATAATTTTCCGACATATGGGTTTTCGTCCGTAATTAAGGACTCTAGTTTTTCGGACAGTTTTTTTTACAATGATATTTTACCAGTTTTATGCCCTGTTGCGCTTATCTGGTGACACTTCGATCATGGGTTTTTACAACCGGATTAAGGTTATAAAACCTGGCAGACGAATGCCTTAGGGGCAATGTACCATTACATTTTCGTTATTGGGTAAATAACTATGCACACCGCTAATAGATCATGGTTTCACCCAACATATTAAGGTGAAACATATTTAAAAGTACTTTATATCATACGACATGCACGTCCTATTATTCATTGAAACAATTGACGCTATATACATTGCATACCCTCATCTGATCTGCAATGCAGAATTGTTAGAGTGTCTCTAAATTTTCGAACACCTGAACGTTTGCCTCTACATGTTCGGACGCCTGTATTTTTTAAATTTGTTTTGTATCTAGAATTTCGGACACGAAATAAAATAATTATTTTAAAGTGTCCTAAAACTTAGAGTTATTACGGTATGTATTAAAATAAGTTCACAAATTAAGACCAAATATGAGCTGAATAAAGTTAGAATCTAAACGTTATTTTAGAGTGTTTCTTAAATTACGAAAAATCCTTCATTATTTCTTTATATAATATCGATAATTACAGAAACAAAACAAAAAACACATAATTATAGTTCTAAATTTCCATCAGTAAAAGTATTTTTAATCAGGCTAAAACAAATACATTCGCTGGTTCCATTATATTCCATACGCTGATTATCATAGTGATTAACTATAAATGCGGGTATAAAAAGATTGTTCATTGTAAACTCTCATTCATGCAAATGTTTTCATTTGGCCATCCAGTGCACAAATATTGTAACATACCTCAGAATCGAGTACTAGTAATTCTACATATAATTCAAATACAATGTTTTGATAGGGACATACACACAGACGGACGGATCTTAATTTTGATTATAATACCAATAATATATTGTTTTTTTGTATTTCGAAGTTTATGAGGTCCTTTCCGAGCCAGAGGCTACATTATTTGTGGAACTGGAGTGTGTCTCAGCACCTAGTTAGCTTACTAGACTCACAACCGTGAGACGAATTATATATATATATATATATATAATACAGCCTCTAAATTACCTCAGGTTCAGGTTAGTCATGAATGTATATACAGCTAAATGAGGTTATCGTCCATATTTTTTCTTATATATCGTTTAATTTCTTAAATAGATAAATGTGCTTAATATTTGTTGAAGTTCTACATACTGTACAAATGAACTTACTTGGCTGACAATTTCCGTGCGTGCAAGTAATCAACGGGAATCCACAGTCGGCATCCTGTTGACAACTATCTACAAGGACATGTAAAATATAAAGCAAACGTGCATCTTGTTTGTATTTCATTTTTCTTCCGAGGGTTTAAAACAATGATGTATTGTAGTTAGTTATTAATGATTGGCATTAGTTATCGCTTATTTGCATCAAGTCAGTGCTCAGAAAACAACGTATCGTCCAAATAATTGCAAACTCAATTTGCTAACCTGCACAATGTATATGCACACTGTCAGAGTCGTGTCATGGGAAAACCGTGCTTAATTACAGAGCGTAGAGTGGCGTCCCGGGGCAACCTGGACAGACTATATTTGCAAAATCCAGGACTCCACTCTCAACTTGCAAGGTATATTTGGTTAAAACTGGCTTAAATGAAAACAAAATCCGACTGAATAGCTGATCCTGGAGGAAACGTTTACGCCCATGCATTTATCCAGTATATCCTAAGATAGTATTGCATAACTGAAACTCTAGAAACAATATAATAAGATGCATTTATGTTTACATCCGCTGGTTGCTGGTCCTATACAGGGCAGTTTATACAAAAAAGAGCATAAAACTGATTACAGCTGAGGTCATCGAGTTGGGACGGTCGAGCCAAAACCTTTGGGTGTTTAACCAGTTGAATGGCGCCCCGAACTTCACACAACTTCACACTTTATTCGCTAATGAATCACTTACACACTTAAAAAATAATTAACTGCATAGTAATATTATGCAAATTAAAACAAGTTTACAACAATATTTAAATTCGTTTTTACAACTTCAATATAAACAAATGTTTTGAGATGAACCACATCAACAGAATAACATATTTCTGGTGTACGATGAATGCAATGAATACAAGTATCAACAAAGTCCTTCTTGTTTGAAGAGGTAGCATTATAAAATACTAATCTAAGATAACCGTAGTGCATCTCATGCAGTATGAAGGACTCATACTGAAATAGTGTATCATGGTTTTATGTATTACCATAATCTGTGCAGATGTCGTTGTAACATCGAGGAGAATGAAGATCAAAGCAGTCATTGTCGTCTTTACAAAATCCATCGGTACGTCCTGGAACAAAGTACATTAACATTTTATTGTAAACAGTTTTATAATACAGCGCTTTTTTATGCAATTTGTTGCACACGTGTACAAAAACACTAAACATGACTACACCTAGTATGTCTGTTTCAAACAATCCTTGAAATTGACTCCAAGCAATTGCCATAATACCAACATATCTTATAATGTGCTTGGCGTATATCGTTGATTAATATGCATATAGATGAAAACTATCAATTAATATAAATATATGTATGTGCTCACCTGTCCACATAACGAAGAGCAACAGCCAGACGCCAATCGCTCTGTGTCCATCCATTGTACACAATCTTGAATACAAACATTAATAGGCGACATATTAGATAGTGATATAGATCAGCTTCATTCAAAGCTTATGTTGCTTTATGAAACGCGTATTTATATACTGGATATTATTTCATTTGCATTCTCAATGTATTCATGGAATTAAAAATCCATCAACTCGGTTTCATCTTCATGTATTAAGAATAATTAATACATAAAGACTACACAACTAAATAAACGGAAACCAAAGTCCGTAAAATAAATGCCAGCAACAATGGAAATATGTATTTTGCAAACAAATTACTTTCTCGCTACAACAATTCTTCTTATATGATGATGATGATGCTGCTGATGCTGATGCTGATGCTGATGATGCTGCTGCTGATGATGATGATCATGATGCTGATGCTGCTGTTGCTGATGATGATGCTGCTGCTGCTGCCACTGCTGCTGCTGCTGCTGCTGCTGCTGCTGATGNATGAAAGGGCGATTTTTTTATGTCTGCTTTGTCGCTTAAAGCCACATTGCTTGAATCCACATTGATACAAAGGCTTCATTATACTAAATAATCGAGTCATTTTGGGCTGCGTTCTCTTAAACAAATCCTCACATTTTACTCGAAGGCATGTTTTACACGTTAATAACCAACGAATCATCGTGAACGATTACTCACTAACTATATTTTCACTCGCGCCATTAGTTTACATAAAGCGAACTGTTTCACAGTTTACAATGCCGCATTGCCGTAAACCAGACCAAGTGCGTTAAAAATAACACGTCACTGTGTATTGAGGATTTTGGCAATAGAACGTGCGGTTCAAACTTCAATACTAAACATTAGTTCGACCAATCCTCGATTCTTCGTCATTTCAAACAAATAAAATCATGTCAGATAACTTTGACTTTGGATATTAATGCACGGTATTCCCTCATTGAATAATGGTACGTGTACATTTGTTTTGTTTAACTTTATATATGGATAGACAAACCTTTCTTTTTGAGAATTATAACGTGTTAAAGTTATTCCTAAAAACCATTCGATCAATGATTCACTGAAGTTTGATCAATACAGATAATCTCTTTTTAGAAATGACGTATGCGCAAAAAACTTTATTTATAAAAACCGAACAACTGGATGCCGGAAACCTGTGTTAATACTAAGTAAGCAAGTCATTAGAAGAATTTGAGAGCACGATATGACATGCGTGCACTCAATTGATTGAGATCACCGAACCCAGTTGAGAAATGTTCTAATCTTACTATTTTCAAGAAATTGCATGTTTCGATACATTTCTCGCATATTTAAACTTTTCGACACAAAAAAAACACAATAACTTACACTTATTTAAAACAGACAACCGAAAGAAGAAAGAAAACACTGTCACCGGTTGAATTCCTGTCATAAATATTGACAATGCAACATTTAATGTTGAAAGAAACAACAATTTTCTTTACCTTTGCACGTTCTTTACATTCAGTGACTTCCGACGGTATAAGCCAATACTCCGACCCATTCAACTGGGCCGCGACGAGACCCGCGCACCAGACTGTCAACAAAATTGCTCCTTTGTCAAACATCGCAAAGCCTTTCTCCCGAGATGAATACGAGAAGTTCCAAACGAAGGATACGACGAGACAGACGTTAAATCGCCTGATATATCCTCACCGGTTCTAAATCTTAGTTTAAACATATTTGTTTTCAAACAATGCACATTGTTTTACAACGGATATCACACACAATTGATTATAAGTACAAGTTTGAATTGGATTCCCGATTCTTGGTAAACCAATTGACGCCAATGACTTGGAATGCATTCATAAGTGAGTAAAACATTGTTCTTTATAGTGCATTAACATAAACAATCATTGCATATCATCATCATCATCATCATCATCATCATCATCATCTAACATGTAGTCTACATTGACGTTAGCAGTACTGGTTACGATTCGTATCATACGGCTGATCATACGGTTAAACCACGGACTCTATATGACAATATACGCTCCGTGGTTTAACGTACGAACCGGTTCAAAAGTCTTTAAAGCGTATCATACGGTTTAAAGCGTATCATTCGGTTTATTAACCGTATGATACGGTTCTAGCTCAACCGTACGATACGATTCAGACTTTTGAACCGGTTCGTACGCCATATATTCCACTCACAACAGGCAGGTTAAAAGCTACACAGAATCAATGGTGACATTTAGAAACATAGCATGACTACAGATTATCAAAACATTATAAAGGTACATTCTTGACATCATGGTAGATTCATTACTCCTTACATATAAACGCTTGAACAAGTCAGTATACATTGTTACAAATGAAGTGTGCCAAACGTCTTATCAGGGTTATTTCAACAAAATATATTCAAGCAATACATGTTTTACCTAATATTCTTAGTCCGATAAACATGTCACTCTTTGTCGACTTGTGCCCAGGGAAGTTAAAAAGTTTTCGCTGATGACGGTGATGTGTTGAGTGTTTCGATGTTTCTCTATTGCATACCTATTACCAATTAATGTACTGATTAATTTGTATTTGCCGGGATCGTCAAAACACTATATCTTTGCTTCCTTGTTGACCGGCAAATTTCTTTTGTGACTGTTATGACTTCCTCGTCATCATCTGTAGTGCAATTTTCAAATACCACAGAATGCATGTTGAATGTCCTTTGTTCAGACCATTGTAAAAATATATTTGGAATTAAATTAAAATTATGAGCATTTCGCTATCTCTAAGTTAGCACCCTCAGCCATATTACATATAATGTATTGTTGGTTTTGGTAAATAATAATCGGTAATACAAATTCACACATGAGTAGTTTTTTAACTAATATCATTTTATGAAGCAATATTTTAAAGTATGTTGTTTTTATCATTCCTGAACGTCTTTAGGATAATCATCATCGTCGTCGTCGTCGTCATCGTCATCGTCATCATCCTCATCATNGATGATGATGATGATGATGATGATGATGATGATGATGGTGGTGATGATGATACCTTAACGAACATTAACATAACGTTTCACTGTTTAAAATCATTGATTGGATGATTTTACTTAAGGGGATTGTAGTTGCATGCTTCTAAGTGATCGAACAGTTATCATTTTGTAAACATTAGTCCGGCCTCAATCAGGTTTGAACACTTATCGTATCTTAGATCTTATCTTCTTTTCAGCGATGTTGACATTCGTAATTGATCCGTTATTTCGATAAAAGAACGGTATCATTGTCTCATTAACTTGTATATTGATCTCGAAATCTGGTAAACATGCTATGACAATGACGTGATGGTAATGTTAACTAATACGTGTACTGTTATTAATATTGTACAAAGTGTAAGGATCGGCGGTGACCTCAGTTTATATTACGTGATTAATTAGTGTGTCGTTGTATTATGTATTTGTTTTGCAATGACATAAACATAAACCTGTCGAATGGAAACAATAGTTATATATATATTTAACCACAATCCGGGAGTAAATATTTGAACTTGATATATTATGCTGGTACGGTGAACCTTAACTTGTAACGTGTAATTATAAACGTCTGAGAAATCATAAAGGTTTCTCTATCTGTATTATGAAGGACATGTGCTGCTCAACCATACAAACAAACCTAATTTTGTGTATTTAATTGTGAATTTATTAAGATGGTAAATGAAATTCCAGCAAGCTAATTGATTATAACCATATGATGTTATTAATAGTTTCAGAGAGTTTTGGTTTTCCACGACAATACTAAAATTAGGAAGCATTCCTGGACAGTTTCAAAGAAACTCTATTTGCGATTATTTTTTTATTAAATTTAGCCGCTTTAATTACTTTACATCTATAAGGGTTTAAGGGTGTTTAACGTAGAGATAGTACTTTGTTGCTTGGTACCAGCTCCATCGGTGGGACGGGCACAACTGGTTCTCACCCGACACTCAACTCTCAACTGATGACGGTACTATGCAAGAAGATCTGGGAGGAGAGGAAGTGGCCCAGGACTGGAACAAGCTCTTGTTACCCACCTACCTAAAAGGGCAACCTCAACCTGTGCGAAAATTACCGCAACATCAGCTTCATCAGCAATCCCAGAAAAGTAATGCTCCGCATCATCCTTAACCGACTGAAAAGAATTACTAAGGCCGAGGAACTCCTGGCAGAAGAGCGGGCTGGATTCATACCTGGGCGGAGCACAGTTGAACAGATCTTCAACCGCAGAGTCATCATTGAGAAACACCTGCAATAACAACGTGAGCTCTTCCACATCTTCATCGATTTCAAGAAAGCTTTCGACCGCATGTGGTATGATGGCCTATGACAGGTTCTGAGAGGGTTCAATAATGACGAAGGACTGATTAAAGTCATCCAAGAACTTTACGAAAACGCCAGCAGCGCAGTACTTCTAAATAGACAGATGGGTGGCTTCTTCCTGACATCAGTGGGCATTCGTCAGGGTTGTCTGCTCTCCGCCGTCCTGTTTAATCTTTTCATTGAGAAGATAATGCAGGAGACTCTCCAAGACCACCACACCTCAATCTCCATTGGTGGCAGACCCATCTCCAACTTGCGATTAGCTGATGACATTTAACTCATGGGTGGTACCAGCAGTGAACTCCAAGACCTTAACAACAATTTCTACGAAAGAGCAAGAACATACGGGATGGAGGTCAGCACGGAGAAGTCGAAGATCATGGTAAATAGCACGAACAACTACAGCGCAGACATCACCTTGAACGGCGAGAAACTGGAAGAAGCGACCACCTTCAAGTACTTAGCACTGCTGAGGTACGAAAAGAATCGCCATGGCAACTGCAGCGATGGCTATACTTAGCAGATTATGGACAAGCAGCTTCATCAGCTTTCCAACCAAGTACAGGCTCTACAACTTTCTCGTAGTCTCCATGTTAATGTTCGGCTGCGAGATCCGGACACAGAACGCAGTGTACAGGCCTTGAACACAAGTGTCTCCGAAGAATGCTCCTCATCTCCTTTCCCGATCACAAGACCAAAAAGTACGTCCGAAACATGACAGCAGCACGTGTTGGCCCACAGAACACCCCTTGGGGCCGTCAAACGACGAAAGCTGGATTGGGTTGGACTCGTCACCAGGTACTCATATCAGCCCACAAAAGACCTGACTGATGGAGGATTTCTGTGTCGTCGTCTCTCTTTTCTCCCGAACGGCCATACCGGTCAAGGAAATAATGATTATGATAATATTTATAAAAGCACCTGCTTTCCAATCGGATGGAATGTTGAACCGATTTTCCCGATTTACTCTTTTTAACTCAAATAGCATAGTAACAGTTTTATATACAGGTAACGTTTGTCAATATGTCGCGTTTAAGTAAACTATTATAAACTATTTGATGCATAGTAATAATTGATCTCCACAATCATTATATATAAATTCAAAGGACACTGCAAACAACACGACATACACCATTAACATGATAAAACCTGGATTCACCGCATTATATCAGTCGATGAAAAGAATTGGAGTTTTAAACCGGTTGAAAAGCTTGCCAAACCTAACACATACTAAGGAGTTAATCACATAACACACACGTCTAAATAAAAATTGACCTCATAGCATCGTAATTCAAATGCAAAAGCAATAAAGAATAATATTGTTTAATATTTATAAGAATTACAGAATAACAACTGAAGCACGCGGAAATAGAGTTGATACCATTATCGGATAAATTCCTTTGTTTTGACAAGCATTCAAAACTAAACATCGTATAATAAAACACGTTATCTTGTGCAAGCTGATCTGTTTTTATCGGTGCATCCATTATAAAACTATATAGGTTTGTTATTGTATATTAATAAACATAATGCGTTTTTTAATAATGCTAATGTTGTCCTGACGAGTTTTGTTTCGGGCAGAGCTTAGACGATACACATACATTTGAATGCTTACATATGTATGCCGCTAAAAGGCATCTTTGAGAGTATTGTCTCGCATTGTCAATCATATAATTGTGCTGGTGTGAATCATTAAATTGTTCAAGAAGTGTAAACGTGTAAATAAGTCTATAATATATGATAACTGTAATGATATTATTAATTGATCAAATTTATTAAACATAACAATTTAAGGAGATTTATTATAACCAATTGCCATTTAGTGTGAACTGATATGAACTTTTATGTTTCCATATTCAACAAGAAAATAAATACATAAGGCACGTTGTGTTAAATGATTGTTACTTTAACAAAGTGCCGGAATTTAATAACATGTTTATATAAAAATATGTTTCTGATAGTGTACAGGTTCGTGGGTTTTCCCGTACATGTTCGTGATGACAACATCTTCTTATGAAATATGTACTTAAACAACAGCAACGCAACAATGTTATACATATATGTATCTATCTGTCATTAACTTATTCACGACCCAATAATACAAATAAAATTTGAAGAAAAGATTAACAATTTGATATAGGCTTTAAAAAGTAAAAGAACAATTTTTAAGATGAATAATCAATTTTTGAATTATTAAAACAATCTTTTTGATTTATAGAATCGCACTTACCCGATATGGATGCAACACAAAAACTCCGTTGTCTCAGAAAAATGCCTGATATGATTGCTCAACAAAGTGATTATGTTTTAATTTATTCCCATTTGTATATAAAATATTTAAGCTATCAATAACGAAATGCTTTACTGCTCTGTGCTCACCTTTACAAAGGCGCTTTATATAAGCAAACCAGCCCACACGTTGCTCCTGGTGTTGTATTTAAAATAAACACATTATTTATTTGTAAAGAAATCACAAAAGGGGAATATCCTGTTACGTCTGTCATCAGTAATATCACCCACTCATAATCAATTATAAACATTTATCTGAGCTCAATAGCAACACGATCAACAACTAATCAATAACTAACCTGCTTAAATCAGCAGCAAATTTAATAAAAAACATGGCAATATATTGACAATGAATGCAAATATATATTTCTTTATCTAACCAAACAACTTTGTGTAAAGAATTTTATTTAATCATTTTGAATATTATGTTTTAAAATATGAAACGTTAAATGCGTACTCTAAATCATAACATAATTATGAATGATAACGTGTTGAACGCATTACTCTTTGAAAAAAAAGGTTTATTTTGCTTTATAACACAATGTACCAAACACATAGGCCTCTCAGACCATTTTATTAGGATGACTTAAGACGATAATGTTTAATTTATATTTCACAATTAAATCATTCAAAAATTAGTCGTAATTACTGATTTATATCATCGTACATGATCGGAAAGTTTGCATATTAACTGAACCCTGTCGCAAAGTTCACATTAACATTGTTTCATTCTTGAATGGCGTCTGAAGTTACGTCTGTTTTCAAAAGTTTCGGCTCTATAGACGCCATTGAAATTAGTTCATTGATTGAACAAAATATTCTTTTAAACAAACGCTCTTTATATAATCAAAGCAGATGAAGCCATTTTGTTGTAATGTTAGCACGTTACAACAAGAAACGGAACGAGGAAGAATCGTTGACATGATTCAAAAAGGCTCCATGTGTTGTGTTTATAACCATCATTCTTGAATTGCAAACAAATTTAATAACCTTATAAGCTGCCACGTCTGAAATTGACAGAATTACCCGCTCCATACTTGTTTTAAAATGTATCTACTGATCACTACTCGATAACATGTTTACACACTTAAATATTTCAACGCAAAAAACCTAGTTTGTTTATATTTCTTAAAAAAAAATACCCCTAAATATTCAACAAATGCATTCACTACAATAACTTGAATAAACGGTTAATTTAAATTTAAATTTACTGTTAAAACATGAATCGATTCAAAAGGTTTACTTTGTCATACAATAATGTCAATCTCACATTAGGGCTACTGAAGCATTTTTATTACGATGCATTTTGGCGATAGTTTCGTATGTTTTTGTTCTTGCTGTGTGCTTTTTTAATTAAAAAATGCGAAGATATGTTTTACTTACTGATTTAAAAGGACGGTGTTTTACCTTGTTTGGTAGGTCAGCGATGCGTTGACATTACATTAAAAGGTGGTTTATATTTGTATAATTATGCGCGTGGTAGTATAATTATGTGAGGTACATGTTAAAGCGGGACTGTACGATTTTGAGATGTGTTAAATTGTAATATATTGATAATAATATGTTACAATAACACAAAATAGGCAAGATGTTTTTTACATTGAAGACGAATTTCATAAAATGCAGCAAAAACAAATTAGCGCCCCGAGCCGATTGTGACGAAGATATTTCGTACATTTTATCCTACAATAACCGAAGCATTCGTCTTTTTATTAGCATCGGAGAGTTACGGATAATTCCGGTATTAATCGTGATTTCCCGAACTACACAAAGAACTTTCTATACATGAGCCTATATACACTCTTTGTTGGTTTTGTGTCGTATTTTTTAGCGTTATCCGTCTTATCTGGTTTTTTCGTCTGCTAGATTTACGCTTGATTAAATCCATGGGCTGCGCCATTTTGAAACAAATCAACTACTCTGCGCATTCGTCAACAGTCGGCTTGATCCGTAAAACTAAATTTAGATTCACATCGTACATGCATGATATACATGCTGGCTTATTTGGCTTCCAGCCATTTAAGCTTTCAGATTTAAATATCTGGCTTATTTCGCATTTTTCGACACATGTTTTTCTTAACTTTTATTTTAATTTATATTGAAATATATGTATACTAATTTTTAACACATTTAAAAAAAAATCATAAATATTTGACAAAATCGTACAGTCCTGCTTTAAAGCAAACGAAACGATCGATATGTACGAGCATTGAAATAGGGATTATACATGTATATACCACACACTCTGAGTTAAACACTAAATCAAGTGCGTGGCTTCATTGAATATTTCTGGAAGCACACAGAGGTTTGCTACGTTCCATGGCTATAACCCTATTGTCTTTAAAGCTGCTTAAAATGGCATATGTCATCATATGGCAATATTGACATTTTATCAATTGGTCAGTTCATTTCGAACAGTTTGATTGGTGCAATGGAAACGATGTGGTTCTCAAAGGTCTCGGTTTCGAATACTAGTGAATGCAAACTTTGTATTCAACATTTAGTTCTTGATATAATAAAGATTTTAGACTTTTTGAGGCATTAAAGTTTCGCTTTTTAACACAGTGATTGAACTTTGTCGAACATACGATCATCTGCGAACAAATCACTTAACATTTTAAATATATGAAATGTATGTAATAACGTTGTAGTTTTATTCTTAATATTTTGGTTTTGGATTCATTTCACTTATGCAATCACTCTTACAAGTCATCTGTTTTTAAAAGTTTGCGGCTCTATAAATTGTCACTCAACACAATAATACAATTTAACAAACTATATGGTATAAACCAACACTCTGTGTCATATCAAATCAGATCAAACCGTTTAAATTCGATTTTTGGCCAGCTAGTAACGGCCATAAACACCATGAGGAAGAATCGACTGAAGGCGTCCATTGGCTCCAGTATTGACAAGCGCCATTATCGATTTGTAATAAAACTTAATTGGGTAAACAATTCGACAGCTATTATGTAAATATTTATCTTGACTTTATAATATGAATACGACTAAACTTGTAATTAATCATCACTAGATTTAATTATCAATACATAGACTGTTATTGAGCTGCTAGTAACGGCCATAAACAGCGTCGTTGTTTTGATGATTAAACTAACGGGGATTTCAGTTGCATGCTTAACAGTGATCAAACAATTTTAGGTTTGTAAGCATTAGGCAAGCCTCAATCAGATTTAAATCCTTTCTTATCTTGGATCGTATCTTCTTTTCAGCGATGTTTACATTCGTATATAATCCGTCATTTCCACAATATAACAGTATCATTGTCTTAATTAATTGTTTATTGATCTCCAAGTCTAACCAACAAGCTATGACAAATAGGTGAGGGTAATGTTTATTCACAAAGACGCATATTGTTATTAAAAATGTGGCAATACTACTATAGACGTTTAAATGCGGTGACCTCAGTTTACATTACGTGTTTTATTAGTGTTTTGTTGTATTATTTACTTTTTTGACGTAAACAAAAAAAATTCGAATGATAACAACAGATACTGTGCTGTTATTTCCTCGGAGGTCCCTTCTTCATTTACTCCATATATATTAAACCACACTCCGGGAGTAAATATACGAGCTTGATATATTATGCGACGGTGCACATTAACTTGTACCTATAAACGTCTGATAAATCAGCAACGATCCCCGATCTGTATTATGAAGGACATGTGCTGGTCAGTCATGCAAACAAACTAATATAGTGTATGTTAATGTGAATTTATGAAGATGGTAAATGTAATTCATGTAGGCTAATTGAGTATTACCTTATCACGCTGTAATTCATATTTTAAGAGAGTTTTGGTGATTCACGACAAGACTAATATCACAGGTACTGGAAAAAAAATTGGTCCTTATATATATAATAAAAGAAAAGGTATCCAACGATGATTTCACATGTGTATTTAATAACGCTATGCAACAGCATGAAAGATCGAATAATGCACACAAATGTCGTTGTGGTTGCCAGCAGGAAGCACCCATTTATGATTAAACACCGTTAATTTGATGAAAATCCACCAAGTATGTCAAAAACAGCTAAAAGTTTCACAAATATGACCCAAAATCGAAGAGTGTAATTCTCGACGTCCAAATGTCAGTTACGACGGAAGGCGATTTTTGGCATAGCGTTATTAAATACACATGTGAAATCATTGTTGGATACCTTTTTTATTATTATTTATATAAGGACCAAATTTTTTTTTCAAGTACCTGTGACTAATATTAGGCAGTATTCGTGGAGAATTTCAAAGAAACCACTTTTACGATTTATCTTTATGTTTTAGATGTGTGCGACTTAAGCAAATTTAGCCGATTAAGTTGATTTACCGTTCATTAATCGAGAAACCTCCCTGAAATCGGATGAAATATTTAACCGATTTACCCGCACATTAATAGATTTAGATACATGTCAAGTGTGGCAATACGTCACGTTCAAGTTATCATACATTCAATTTATGTTACCATTAATCCAATTTAGCGTGTTATTACCTTGTTTAAGGTACAGTGCCAATTTTGTATGTGTAAAACTAGTCCCAAACACTATTTTCCCTGACAATGTACCGACACGTGAATGTATAGTACACAAGCATCTACAAAGCTGATAAGAAGTCTTAATTCGCCATTTTCACGTGCGCATACATCCTATACATAACTTATTACGTACTTCATTTACATGTACGATGTCACGCAAGTTATAATCAGCACCTTGTTGTTTGATTAATCTCAGCATTCTCCTGTATAACTCACTGAATGTGAGTGTGGTGTTCTTTTTGTAGTAACAATATCAAAACGTGATATATCTGAACAATGACGAAAGAGTTTAAGAATATTTGTAGACGGTACTCTTGGCGTGAAATAATAGAAGGCATGTGTCATAAAAGCTTTATAACGATATAATTTCGGACAAGTATTCACCGGTTATGTACTGGTTTAAAATGTTGTGAAAACCATGATCGTTATTGTCTGCTAGATATTTCCATCCACCAGAGTTGCAAAAAAGGAATTGAGAGCAAACAATGTTCTTCACACCCTATACAAACTAACGCCATGGCCAAAGGACGAAACCTCGAACCAAAATAAAATGGTAAAGGTGTATGTGTGAGATTCATGCAAATATAGGAATAATTAAACTCGAGAAATATTATCAGGAGCCAAATTATTGTTTACCCCTATTACGCCTTTATTTAAGGCAAGTGAGAAATTGCATATTCAACACATGCCGATACAGAAAACCAATTTATCACATGTTATACCTTGTTGCCCATGTAATATAACCATTACATATATTTTCATCTTACACACGTGTAATACAACATTTTTAAGCGCCTTTATTGGCTACAAAATCAATTACTAACCAATCGCATGGCTTTATTTTGGTGAAATGACGTCCTCAACATGAAATGACGTCACGATAGTAAACAACTTTTTGATCTATCAGCATTTGTTTGGTCGATTAAGATGTATTTTCTTTAGTTTAAAAGCATGTGATAAAAAAGATCTGACACTCGTTGTCATATCATACCCTATTTTATTAAACTCGTCCAGAAAATTCGTTAGTAAGGCTCGCTTACTAACAAAATTCGTGAACTCGTTAAATAAAATATGGTATGATATGACAACTCATGTCAGATCCTATATGTGTCTTATGACAAATGCGCCACACAGTTGAATACTGAGACCGTACTGTAATCGATGCATTATGTCAGCTATCATTATATCCCGGCCTATCGTCGTTTTGAAGCACAAGTTTGTAAAGCTTACACAATATTTTATACAAAATCGTTACAATGTAGTTTGAAACGTATTTATTGCTGAGATTTGGATTAAAAACAATAATTTAATAACAATAATTATGTCGTGACTTTATTTGTATGTTTGGCTTTGGGTTTCATACTAGCATGTCGTCTCACAATCGGTCCAGTTTAACAGGTTAGCGGCTCAATAAAAAGCATTGAACGTAGAACAATCATTGAACAGGATATGTCTTCTAAACAAAACGGCTGTATCATATTTAAACAGATCAAAACGTTTAATAGCTAAACCTTAAAGCTAGTAACAGCCATAATAAGAACGGGGAAGAATACGTATCGCTTAAACGTTTAAATCCGTTCCAGTTTTGTTCTGTTTGTTGATTTTGTAAAATGGAAATATTATGTGTCGATTTAATCGCCATCTGATCTTCTGATCAATAATACCCTTGAAAACTATCTGCAGATTGCATAAATACTAGGTCATACATTAAAGACATAAACGACGTTTATTTCCACTTTAACCATTACGCTTTTTATGTTAGTATATAAGCAACTTTTTAGCATTTGAATGTAATGATTTAAAAGCTTATTTTTTATATATACCAGAATTAATCATAACGTGATGCACTTACCTATTTCGATATATTAATGGCTATTGTATTCAAAATACTATTTTTCCTTAAGCTCTCTAAATATTCTACATGTGTAAGGCATCAAAACTAATTGTGCACGCATGTTTTCAAAGCCGATCGGATCAGTGATATGTTTTCTGTTTGTTCGTCATTCCGAAATGATTTGTGAACAAACAAAAAATACACTAGGGGCTTATTATATAACTGTATTTACATGTAAGTACACCGATTTTATGGTATTCATTATCGATATGCATTGGACTTGATGGATTATATCACACATCATTTATTACGTTCACTCATTTGTTTTTGTACTGTAGAATCGAACGAATAAAATCGAAAACAATACTATAGGATATTTTGCTGCTCTCAATGTAGTCATTTCGTGTGCGAAAGAAATGCCTCATTAAGTAAGTACCATGCCAGTAGGGGTTCTATATGAAAAAGTGTTTAATTTGGAATTTAGTTTTGCAACCTCAAATGTTTCATCTTTAAATTGTTAATGTCGCCAAGTTAGATAACAGTACAAGTGCCGATATAATCTTTAAAAAACATACAATAAACCTTGGTTTGTATTTAAAGTTTCGTTATGTGAATAACAAAAATACGTAATTATTGTATATACAGCATTCGTTTTGCATTATCATTTAAGAGCTCGGTTTGTTATTTAATAATTGTCTTGCTGTAAAAAGCACAACCAAGTCGTGCATATGATATTTGATTGATTGATTGATTTTTACTTAGGTTTAAATTTATGCACTCCATTTGCTGGTATATACTTTAACTTAAGGTTTTACATTAATGAATTAAATAAGCCGCATCTGTATAATTATCTAGGCATGCATTAGGTTGTATTGTCAAGGTATACCATAGTACCTGTATTCATCCATATAGCACCAGAGTGCATGCATTTGTCAAGGTAGATCCATAGTACATACATTTGTCACGGTTTCGACATAGCACATATATTCGTCAAAGTTGCACAATAAAACATGCATTCGTCAATGTTTCACTACATTTCGTGCATTTGTCCAAAAAGCACCATTATACAAGTATTCTTCAAAGTAGAACATTAGTACATAACCGGTCGCCGTGGCCTAGTGGATAAGGCCTCGGGATCGGGAGGTCGAAGGTTCGAGCCCCATGGGGAGCGTTTGTCGAAGGATGGATGTTTGTCATGGGACTTGTTCCGAAATGGCCGGTTCGTGAGCCGCGAGCTAGTTAAACATTAATGGTTACCGACTTCTATCCGCCTGGCGCCTGGCATAGTGATAGGAGTTGGGAGGTACATGGTATACTCACAAAAAGTGTCTAATAAGTCAAATTGGCTGGCCCTTTCAATAGGGGTGACACTATAATAAAAAAATACTTTACCTTTTAATGCTCTCAGATTTTACTATAACACATGCATTCGTCAATGTTTCACCATTGTACTTGTATTCGTCAATGTTTCACCATTGTACTTGTATTCGTCAATGTTTCACCATTGTACTTGTCGTGTATATGATATTTATGCACTCCATTAGCTGGTATATACTTTAACTTAAGGTTTTACATTAATAAATCAAATGAGCCACATCTGTATAATTATCTAGGCATGCATAAGGCTGTATTGTCAAGGTATACCATATTGCGTGTATTCATCCATATAGTACCAGAGTACATGCATTCTTCAAGGTAGAAGCATAGAACATACATTTGTCAAGGTAGAACCATAGTACATGCATTCGTCAAGGTAGAACCATAGTACATGCATTCGTCAAGGTATAACCATAGTACATGCATTCGTCAAGGTAGAACCATAGTACATGCATTCGTCAAGGTAGAAACATAGTACATGCATTCGTCAAGGTAGAACCATAGTACATGCATTCGTCAAGGTCGAACCATAGTACATGCATTCGTCAAGGTCGAACCATAGTACATGCATTCGTCAAGGTAGAACCATAGTACATACATTCGTCAAGGTAGAACCATAGTTCATGCATTCGTCAAGGTAGAACCATAGTACATGCATTCGTCAAGGTAGAACCATAGTACATGCATTCGTCAAGGTAGAGCCATAGTACATACATTTGTCACGGTTTCGACATAGCACATATATTTGTCAAAGTTTCACAATAATACATGCATTCGTCAATGTTTCACTACATTTCGTGTATTTGTCCAAGTAGCACCATAATACAGGTATTCTTCAAGGTAGAACATTAGTACATAATGCTTTCATAGTTCACTATAACACATGCATTCGTCAATTTTTCACTACAGTTCGTGCATTTGTCCAAGTAGCACCATACTACAAGTATTCTTCAAGGTAGAACATTAGTACATAATGCTTTCATATTTCACTATAGCACATGCATTCGTCCATGTTTCAACATTGTACTTGTATTCGTCAATGTGTCACCATTGTACTTGTATTCGTCTGGTTCGGCCCATAGCACTTGTATTCGTCAAGGTATCACCTTAGTTCATGTATTCGACAATGTAGAACGATAGTACATTTATATGCGTTAAGTTTTCACCAGAGTATATCTACTCATCAAGGGTTCACCATAAAACAAGTATAAGTCAAGAAAACACCATCGTACATGGCTTTGTCAATGTTTACCCATTGTCTACTCGTCTGGGGGGATCATAGTTCATGTATTCGTAAAGGTTTACCATAGTATATGTATTCGTCAAGGCTGCACGCGAGAACATGCATTCATCCAGGAAGCTATGTTATAAATGTATTCGTCAAAGTATAACCCTGGTACATGTATTCTTAAAGGTTCCAATAAAGAACATGCATATGTCTAGGTAGCACCATAGTTCATGTATTCATTGAGATGCAACATAGTAATTCCGTTTGCAAAGGTTGCACTATAGAAGATGTGTTAGTCAGGGTTGCACTGTGCTACATGTGTCGTCAAATTGGCACCATAGCACATATATTCGTCATTTTTGCACCGAATTCATGGATGTTTGTATACAGTTTATGCATTCATCATATAAGCAGGCAAGATTGCGCCATAATAAAGGTTTAATCGAGCTTGTATTAAAGTGAATGTATTCGTCGATGTTTACCCATGTATTTGTCAAAGCAGCGGCATAGTATATTAATATATCACGGATGTTGTTAGTGTACACTCATAGAAAATTGGAATTGTCAAGATTGCCTAATTGTAAATGTATTTGTCAAGATGGTGGCATAATTCATTTATCTGTCTATGTTGCGCTTTAGTTCTTGTATTTGTCTCGGCTACTTTATATATGCATGTATTAGTATAGGTTGTATTAATTCACATGATGATGTATAGCCTATATAAAAACGCTCTATACATAGCAGTTACCTAGCTTCAGTTCCCTAAGCCCTTGTGAATCAACACGTACAAATGCCTTTTAAGCTCGTGTCGCGGCGTCCTTTCGATAGTACCTAATTTATGTTGAATTTATAGTTACAATATACTTCTTGTGCACATTTGAATGGCGGTTAAGTTTTCTTTACGACTTATTTGTAAATATGCCTGTCATCAATTTCTCCAGGATATGCAGTCCAAGGTAAAAGTTTTGAGATTTTTTCCATTAAAAAATCTACTAAATACGATATATCTTATAATGACACAATATGTTATCCATGTTACTTTTATTTGCTCAGAACAAAAACACTATTTGCGTTTCTTCTAATAAATGTATCATATTATCTAAATTAAATAAGTACAGTACAATGTTAAATATTAATGTAAAATTTATTTCCGTAAATCACTAATATTTAGGTTTTTAAAGGTGTAAACATGGGGCAGTTCACAACCGTTAAGGTTCGGTACAGATATTCATTTAACAAATAATGTTGAATTTATTTAGGATCAGTTTTGAGTGTTTCAAGAATTAATGGTTCAATATGCTCTTTTAGTGGCGACCAAACAATCTGGGTTCCGAGAGTCAAGTAATAGTTTTTGGCCATCATGCATTATTTTAGGGCAAAACAATCACCTCAATATGTATTTCAACGCCATTTTCCTTTTTTATATACATGATATTTTTAATTAAATGACTTGTGATTCGACACTTTCTGTTCAATTTTAATCCATGATGTAGCGACCGTTGTGGTTATTTCTTAGTTAAACATCCAAAGAATTGCTTTGTTTAAGTGATATAAAACATAAACTAAAGAAACCATATGTCTATGTGTATTAAAAACATTATATTTAGTTTGCCAATGAAATATTGGTCTGTACTTTTCGAAATTCGTACTCACGCTAACTATTTCGAAAGTCTCTAGTAAACTGCACTGTCAAACATACATGTTAAAGTACTTGTTAAAATGTGTATTTGAATTCAAATAATGATTTGGAAATTCTGCCTTGCAGCGAATGACAAATGTCAGAATATGTTTCTAATGCAAAGTGATGGAAACAAACATAATTATTTTTGTGGTGTTCTTTAAAATAAAACGAAGGTCTAGGTCATCAGACAAGTTTTCCAATTTTATCTTAAAGTGGCATTTAACGTATACAAAAATTCGAGCAGTGTGGCGGAACAAAACTGTTGACATACATTTAACCAAAATTACCCTGTGTGTCGAAGTATCATTTCATTTTGGTACGCCTTGTGAGAAGGACATGTGTGATGGAGCGTCAAGCTACCCTTGTGCAGGCCCAGATATGCCTTTTGGATGCTAATCTGGCCATGCATCGTCTTGCTCAATAGAAAACAAGGAGACGGAGGCAGCGCAGATTGTGGATCAGGGCTTGGCTGGGCCCCGAGCGGAGGCGTCAGTTCGGTCTTTATTACTACACTACGACGAGAGGACCAACACGCATTCATCAACTTCATGAGAATGCCACCCGAGATGTTTGATGAGATTCTCGCACGAGTGGGCCCAATGATAACGAAACAGCGCAACAACTACAGACTTCCAATTGAACCAGGGATGAAGCTAGCAATTGCGCTGCGGCATCTTGTGTCTGGTTCAAAGTACCGTGATATGCGATTCGGCTGGAGGGTACCCCACAACACTATTTCTCTTCTCATGCCAGAAGTAAGTACCGCTTAATTTACTATAGTGTTAAAATTAATTTTAAAAGGCTTTTGTTAGTCATTTTAATATTTTTATATATTTAAATGTCTACTTCTATCATCATTTTAAATGAATTGCATTGGGTTTAGTTATTGGTAAAGGATAAAAGGCAAATAGATGAGTGCGCGCACTACAACACTATCCTCTTAAATTGTATATTACCATAAGTCTTGTGAGCATATCTTGAAGTGCACACAGTTATAAGCACTGTTTATCAAGTAGTATATTTTTACTCATCATCCACTCGCTAAAAGTCATGGATTATCTACTGTGTCATACACTTATAATCCACGCTAGCTTATCATACTGTAATCTTTTACACGTCAGGTTTGTAGAGCAGTCATATATGAGTATGCTGACGAGGTGATGCCGTTGCCAACAACAGCTGCCGATTGGCCGCAAATAGCGGACGGCTTCAGGGACAGCTCTTGGTGCTATTGATGGCAAACATATTGCCTGCAAATGTCCACCAAGATCCGGGTCTACGTATTTTAACTACAAGAAGTTCTTCTCCGTTGTCCTGCTAGCTCTGGTGGATTCTGACTACAAGTTCTTCTGGGCTGACATTGGAGGCCGTGGTGCTGCATTCGATGCACAGTTGTGGAACGTATCTGACCTGAAGGCAGCAGCTGAGAGAGGAGACCTTGACCTGCAAGAACCTGAAGCTTTTCCACAAGATACTGAGGATGTACCCTACTTTTTCATCGGTAAGAAAATATAAAAGTGTTCGACCGGCCAAGATTTATTTATTTATAAGTGTACATAAACTTTTATGATAAAGAAACAAACAAGCATATGCATTAAAAAAAGCAAATACAATCATGATTCTTTAAACTATAAATAAAGCATGACATAATATTAAAAATGCATTAATAAATAGCATGTAATGCGCACCTAAACCAGGGATAACACAAAAAAGACTAAAAGATTCATCTTATTTCAATTGTGGTCCGAGTTTATACCGATTTATAAAGATTAATATCAACTCGCCCAGTCTTAGGTTATTGTTTATTTCAAAGCGTTTTTTGTGTGTTGCGAGGTTAATAAGTTAATACACAAACTAACATAAACGGATTCAGCTATATTATATTATATTATGTATGTATGGATGGATAGATAAATGCATGCATTTATGCGTGTGTGCGAGCTTGCATGCGTGTATGCATGTATGTATGTATGTCCATCCGTCTATATGTATGTATGTATGTTCGAATGTACATTATTATGTGTATGTATATTATGTGATAAAACATTATGAAGAGACTTGTGTGTTTATCCACATTCAGGCGACGACGCATTTAGCTTGCGTACGTACATGCAAAAGGCATACAGTCAAAAACATTGTCCAAAGACGAACGGATTTTCAACTATAGTCTGTCTGTGATGTATGGAATCGTTGAAAACGCGTTTGGCATCCTTTCGAACAGGTTCCAAGTCCTGATGAGTACTATGCAGCATCGACCATCAACCATCAGACTCATAGTTACCACCTGTTTGGTTCTCCACAACCTTATGCGAATAAGGTACCCGCGGATGCACAACCGCCTCTTAGATCGTGATGACAGAAACCAGCACTTGATACCCGGCGAGTGGAGACGTGGCCGCCAGATGCAGGATTGCCGTGTTGTCCAGGGCCAAACAGAGACAACCGTGAGGGCAAGAAGCTACGCAACCTCTTGAAGCATTGGGTGAACTCACCGGCCGGCTCAGTTCCATGGCAGGACAACATGATCTGAACATGTACGAATGTGAATGTAAATGGAGACTAGAAATATTACATTAAAGATAATCGTGATATTCAACCGTGCATAAAAACCTGTATGATGAACGAACGAACGATCGTTGTAATTAGTGTTGAAAGACGTAAAATAAGCACAATCTGATATGTCAACTACATATATAAAGACTCCTAGAATGTGTGGTTCAGATAGCAACTTGGCTTTATTTTTAATATTTATTTTCACCAAGAAATAAATGCTATAATAACCGATCATAATTCACAATGATTTTAATACAGCTGAACAAAAACTATTGTATATAGGGTTTCAAGTTTACGTAACAATGTTTAAACAACTCCAATTTACGTTTTTATATAAACATATACATGTATGTTTGACAAATTATGTACGTAGTATGGCATTCCTTGCCACTCTGAAATGATTACAATTTCATAAGCGCTAACTATGCGTTCTTGTGTCACTTCCATTGCACGACTACCCACCCGGATAGAAATATTAAAATTAAACAAAATTAAAACCTAAAAACAATATCGCCTGTGCTATATTTGCCAGTATTATTTCGTCCTGTTAAATTGCTCCCTGCCATGAAATCCAAACGGTAGAAGGATGTAGGAAATTAATATGCTGTGTAGGGCGTATCTATGTCCAACANCTCACTAGCTTTGTCCTCCCACATACGGTTCTTCATAGCCTTGTTTTTGAAGTCCCTGTGTTTCAGGTTCCAAAAACATTGGTTCTCCTCAACCCATTCTATGAGTGTTCCTTCTTCCTGCTCGTTACCAAGGCGGCACGTTTTCTTGCTTTCTTTCTTTTGCTTTTCGTTCAGAGGTTGGCCTTGTTCAGAACTTGCTGGTTCTTTGGAACTGTCTGATTCGTCCTGACTATTGGTAGGGTTGGCAGAGTTGTCTTGAGAGCCTTGGGGTTCTTCCTCTTGCACACAGACTGCAGGGACGCACGAGGGAGGCCGTTTTGGGTCTCTCCTTGATTTTCCTTTGCTAGCGTTTCTGTAAGTGTTGCCTTTGTGTGGCATTCTTCAAAGGCGTCCAAAAAACAAAAGACAGATTTTGAATGTATTTGACTATTTATACCCTCGGCATGTCACGCGTGACTGATCGTTTTTTGTACGTTGGTGTTCGGTACTTTTCCGTTTCTCTCACGTTGGGAGAACGTTCTGTCCGGTACTAATGCGTTACATTGCCGTTTTATCCGGTAAAAGTCCGTTGGTCGCACGGTAATATCCGTTAGCCGACCGTTAATTATCCGGTACATATCAGTAAAACGTACGTTTTTCCCGTAACATCACCGGTACTTGTGCGGTTATTGCGTGTTTCCTACGCTTCACACACCGATTGCGAGAGTCTTGAGCAGCAGAGCAGGTAAATTGCATCACCGGATAACCAAAATCTGCATATTTTGTCCGTTTTCTGTCCGTTACATGTTCGTTGGTCGGTCTGACCGGGCATTTTGGTAGAAACAATACAAGTACTCCAGGAGAAATACTTGTGCCAAAACTCAAAGGTCACAGTTTCGAACTTCTGCCCTACCCCAACTCTCTTACTTTCGCTTGAGACGTAAAACCGAGTTTCAGTGTACTATGTGCTTCACACCAAACTATAAAAGAACCTGTCTCCTGTATCGCGCACTATCCCCTGTTACCCAACTTAAGAGTCTTCTTGGGTCGATGGACATGGAAAATTCCCTCCCACGCTCGATAAAAATATACTACATACATACACGATTGGGAACCGAACCCACATTACGGTAACGCTCTTGAATGAACTAGTATCATATAATTTTTTCTTATACACTTGTAAAGAAAATTACCTTCAATCACAAAAATAAGACATGGGATCCATAATATCATGTCTTACTATAGAATCGAGACAATTTTGCAACTAAAACATGTGAACAAATAGCATTTTCACTATTGGGACATGCATGAATTCATGAATTTTTCGATGGGATGTCATTCACACATTTGTGTTACAATATGTGATGTTGCAAAATGCCCTTATTAGGAACACTGCATTATGTGTGTTTATTTGACGAGCCATCAAACAATATTTGTATGAAAAATCCGTGTGATGCTGTTTTCTGCATAACTATCTGAAACTATATTAATATGTAATTGAATATGTTTTAATGTTCACCAAACAGATGTCAAGAAACCGAACATTGCATGGTGAATATTCTTACAGAGCCAATCAACAGTATAATATATTTTGAATAATTCATAAGGAAATAGTAAACAGATGTAAAAAGAAACGAAACGTGTTAAGTGTCATTTATGCTTGTCTGGATATTGTTTTGATGAGATACTAGTATTAAGTCTGGGCCAGTTCGCTCATTGATGGTCTACAGTTCCATTTCAACGACAATATTGCTCATGTACCGAATCAGAGCTTCAATCATTAAGGATAACGATTACCCAGCAAAAGCATTCATTTAATTATCAAATGCTTCGTAAAACGCACCGTAAAGGTAACTCGATACAGAACTTCCAAGATGGCGTCGAGACCTTTTTGTACCCACCAATCAACATGAGTCATTGAATGCGGAGTTTAAATCCTGCCCCTATTCCACCCATCCCCTCTTAACCCCATTGAAGTAATTAAGAGCATTGAAGTGCCTATAAGCTATCAGCCTAGCAAATCCTATCTCATTTTAGTATCAAAACAGCTTGTTTGAGGCTTGCAAAAAACAATTACTTATCTAACAATGCCATCGGTTTACGTTAATATTCATTGAAGAAATGCTCGCATTTTGGGGCAACGTTATACTTAAAGAGAAAAAAGCAGTTCATTCACATTGCACTGCTTTAAAGGTCACTATACCCATTTCCGTGTTTGTCTGTCCTTATTTCGCTGTCTTTTATTTCAGATAGTTTGATCAGTTATAGAGTGCATGTTGAGTATGAAGCGCGATAATGATCTAGAAAACGTCGAATGTTCTAGAAAACATCGAATGCTCTAGAAAACATCGACTGCTTCAGCAAACATCGAATGCTTTAGCAAACATCGAATGCTCTAGAAAACTTCGAATGCGCTAGAAAACATCGAATGCTCCAGACAACATCGAATTCTGTAGACAACATCAAATGCTCTAGAAAGCATCGAATGCTTTAGCAAACATCGAATGATTAAGCAAACATCGAATGCTCTAGAAAACTTCGAATGCTCTAGAAAACATTGAATGCTCTAGAAACAAACGAATGCTTAAGCAAACATACGTGTTTGCCTTTAGTAAAATCCCGTTTTCTTAAAGCGAGGCTCGTTTCGGGCACTCCAGCGCACAACCCGTCCGTCTGTCCTGACGGAAGCATGGTTAACATGCCCTTCTTATGGACAGATCATTGTGTGGGGTCTTTGTATTGGGAAGGCGTTTAATTTTTTAATCAATAAAAACTAATAATTGTAAAAAAATAAGGTATTTTAGAACTTTTGTTTTTTACTCATTCGTGGTTTACAGTCCCTTTAAATGATGAAATTGAAATAAATTTAGAATAATATCGCGTTTTACCATTTCCACGTGCAAAAAGAAGAAAACATTTGGTACCCCACCTGCTGAAGCGTCCGATCTACACGGATGAAAGATTTGAGATTGCTCAGAAGGTATTCAAATGATCAGCTGTAAAATATTAAATCAAAATCTTTACTCATAACTGAGATATCCAAGTTTGAAAAGTGTTGCGTTAGAAAAGTCTCCAAGTGTAGATTAATTAAACGCTAGTTTATAGATATACATTGTCTGTTCTAACATTAGAGCAGTTTCGTTTGAGAGTTCTTATTATATGAAAAAAGGCAGCATCTCTATTAGGTCTCCCATAGTGTGTAAGCAGACGAATCGAATGAATTATGTCGTCTGCTGTAATCCCTATGGACTAGATCTCATGTATATGGTCTCGGGTGTGGTTTGTTCAGTAAGACGGATGCATGAAAATGCCAACTCACTGCGTGCCATTCAGCCTTTAAAACACAATAGCATATAAATATTTTAAATTTGACGTTTATAAAACGACCCGTTTTTCTTTCGGGCTAATAGAGGCAGATTAAAAGGGACAGACAATAAAACCAAACGAGGTAACTAATCAAAATTAAAAAAAAAGTCATATAAATTGCGAAGTCGATAATTATGAAATAAAATTTGTTTTCATTTATGTTAGTTATAAATAATTAAATGGTTTCTTAAATAATAACTCAACGGACTCTCTATTGACAGGTTTATAGTCACTACCATTATGACGCAGCAACTATGACAAAAAGTTGACAACATCCTTGAAAATCACATATGACGGCACTATTAATAACACACGTTATTAAGCTATTTATACCAGCGCAAACACCACCAAAGACTACCTGTAACACCACTGACACACTGCTACCACCACTTCTGTGTCATAACCGGAACCGACTGCAGTATGTCAACGTCAGTAACTATCGCCATTTCCGCAAACCACCACTACCACTACCCTCAGCAAAACCACCGACAATACCATACACATCATTTACAGAGTTGTTTGATTTAACATTGTGAGTATCGACACGTTTAAGAAGCATTCATAATGCAAACAAAATGCTCAATTAAGGTTCCCTATTAGCAGAGTTTAAGCACATGTCAGAATAAAGTTAAACATGTGAGGTTATGTTAGTTTTTAGAAATTAAAGAAGTAAAAACATAGGTGTGCTTTGTTATGTTATTTTGTGCAAACTACGTATAACGATAAACCATTCGAATGAATGCTTATTGTTGAATATAAATACAAAGTCTTCACTTAATCGATTGAACCATTTGAACTAATGACTGACTTAACCATTGAACCAACGGTTGAATCAAATTAAGGAGGACAAAAATAAACATGACTCAAAAAATAATTCATTACTTTATCGAAGGTCAATGCGCGCGTAGTTAACAAATTTAGTCTACGCAGGTTACGTGTATCGGTTGTTTACCTCAGTAATTCGTGTCGTCAAAATTTCGGTCAACATCAAAGTCGACAAAGAGCTCAATGCGTAATATAATATTATATTAAACACAGGTGTGTAATCTGGTTCAAAAACCATAGACCAAACGTCTCCCTACTTAAGTTTAACGACGCTGGAAACAATGGTTTCCCAACCGCATTCGATATTTTGCGGTCGTCCAATGCCTGCCTTTCGCAATATTCGGTAAACAGATATTATACCACACACTGACCGAATTCCTCAAAAGTCTTTCTTCATCAGAATGCTTTTTACTCACCCAGCACACAGAACAAAGCCCTTTTTGTGAACATTTAGATCTTTTAAAAGGTTCGTCAAGGTAAATTAACCACAAATATCGGTTAAGTGACGATGTTTTCGCCATGGAGATCACACCCATGACTGGCAGTCGATACAAATGCTTTTTATCAACACAAAGTGTTTATTTTCCAATAGAAGAAAAGGTGGGCTTTATTCATAGTGTCGTCCTAGATCACCTCACTTGATAAACACACCCACGCGTATGAAGTTCGATACCCGACGACTAGATTATTAATAGGCAGAAACGGTCAATGTCAAAGATGTTATTTCTAGATATTGTTGTCAGTTTTTGGCAATAAAATAATTAATTGGCATCTCTGTAACCTAACATATTGATGTAGGCATTCTTTTCGAATGCCGATACAATACAGCCAAATATTTATAATATTTATGGAGGGATTATGTTTTTATTATCTGATATAAGAATAAGTGCAAAAAAATGTACAGATGAATATTAACCAACGTTGTGGGAAAAGGGGGCTTAATACACGTGATTAGTGTCGTCCAAGATTAGACTTTGCAGTCCGCACAGGCTAGTCAGAGACGACAATTTCCGCCAAAACTGAAATTTTGTTTTTATGTGAGTTCCTTTGAACGAAAAAATAAATAAAAGCGGAAAGCACCGTCCTTAATTAGCCTATGCGGATTGCACAGGCTAATATTACGCACACTTTACGCAGATGCGTTAAGCCCCGTTTTTTCTAAGCGAGGCTTCAATATTGAAGTGGCTGTAGATTCTTCACCATTCCCCATTCGACAACACTGTTCCCTTTTTTTGTCAAAACTGCATTACGGTACATTTTATAGCATAGCATAAAATGTTAAATCTGAAGTTCGTGTACAGCTTTCAAAATTTAACATTGGTTTTCAAAAATAACGTTTGTGCTTATATAATAATAATAATAATGATAATAATGATAATAATAATAATAATAATAATAATAATAATAATAATAATAATAATAATAATAATACACATAAGAATCATGCATGCACATAAAAATCATATACATCATCATCATCATCATCAACAACATGAAACGTTATCAAAATCAAAATAGTCATATTCGTAATCTCATACATTATAAACAGTGTCATGTAGTCATTCATAATATACATCAACATAATGTTAGAAACAATTTAACAAAATATATTAAATGTGAGTATATATAGTATTCATAATCTTAGACATTATAAACCTTAGTCATAGTATGTTATCGCATTTATCACAATTTGCTGTGACAACTGATACGCGCACATTCCGATATCCGTTCTCGTGTATTACAAATGTTTATATTTGTTTACAACTGCCGTCAAGGGAAATCGCTAATCTCCCGTCGCTCTTAATCACTGTGTTTGACCTGATTTATATAAACAGACAGTTACCATAGTTCGGTGTTGGAAAACAAAAGTTGTCTAAAGACGAAATGTTTAATTAACAAATTTGTGGAATCTAGTTAAAACACGGTTTGCATGTTTAAATTATAAGGATATGACTGCTATATGGTTCCCTCTGAAGATATTGTAGAGGCAGTATGCACATACGGACAT
Organism: Dreissena rostriformis; assembly: GCA_007657795.1. Taxonomy (NCBI): domain Eukaryota; kingdom Metazoa; phylum Mollusca; class Bivalvia; order Myida; family Dreissenidae; genus Dreissena; species Dreissena rostriformis. The sequence goes on from VMBQ01003095.1 coordinate 79,515, forward strand.
TTAGGCTCGATTTCACGTTTACAATGTTAAATAGATACAACTGTGACTGGTAAAAATTCAACTTTAAGATTTTTAAGAGCTAACATAACAAAAGTTTATGCTCTACCACTGAGTCACGCGGGCTTTAATTTTAGTATTTTTCACATTTTCTACATTAACTACGAAAAGCGTTGCAAACGCTTTGGTTTTTTAATGATGACTTGTTTCTTTGTCAGTTGTGTTATTTCGCTTGTTTAAGCATAATGTATACATTCTTTTTAAATCTATGACAATTATTTTGAAAATCGTCATTTAACCAAACTGTAAACGTTGTAGGCGGTTTCGTTCATCAGCCTGTCTCATTAAAGCATCTGTATGAAGCATGCACTGTGCATCGACCAGGAAGTTCTTCGTAGCAACTCGTCAAGTATGGACATCGTTTAAATGAGACATAATCACGTGAGAGAAAACAAATGCTTTTGTGTGTGCTGTCATTGCTGATTAATTTATGTTTTTCAATACAGGAAAATTAGAGTATGAATACACGAAGAATCGTGAAAAGGGGGCGTGACGCTCACATATATAACTTTTGTTACCACAATCAACAACACTCGAGACACTGACTGAATTCACCTCTCAACTTAGTTTGCAACGATGCGCATTCAATATATAAGTAGCAGGGGATCTTCATATCCGATAACACGTTAACCGTCCGCTTGTCAATTAAATTGTTAAGGTTCTGTTTACAATGATAGTTTCAAATTTCAGCGTCGCTCTATTAAAACGGGGTTTAATGTGTGCGCGTAAAGTGTCATCCCAGATTAGCCTGTGCAGTTCGCACACAATAATTAGGGACGACACTTTGCCGTTATCATTTTTTTAGTGTAAAGGAAGTCTATTTTGTTTTAGTTAAAATCTAGTTTAGACGGAAAACGTCGTTCCTAATTAACCTGTGGGGACTGCACAGGCTAATCTGGGGAAACACTTTACGCACATGCATTAAACTTTTTCCGGAACGCGGCTTAAATAAACTTCATTTTCTTTCCCCAAAATACAGTTAGGAAAGATACTGAAGCTTGGGGTTTTCTGTCTGAGATTAGACGGTTAAATTGCCTCATCAGCCCGTCTCATCAAAGCGCCTGTGTGACGCATGCATTGTGACGCGACCAGGAAGTTCTTCATAGCATCACGCCAAGTATGGAAATCGTTTAAATGAGACACAATCACGTGAGATAAAATGTGAGAGAAAACAAATGTCTGAGTGTGTGTTGCCATTGTTGATTAATTTATGTTTTCTAATACAGGAAAATTAGAGTATGCATACACGAAGAATCGTGAAAAGGGGGCGTGACGCTCACATATTCAACATTTGTTTCCACAATCAACAACACTCGAGACAATGACTGATTTCACCTTTCAACTTTTCGTTTGCAAGGATGCGCATTCAAGATATAAGTAGCAGGGGATCTCAACCTCCGATAACAGGCTAAACGTCCGCATGCCAATAACATTTTAAAGGTTCAGTTTACAATGCTATTTTCAAATTTCAGCGTCGCTTTATGAATACGGGGTTTAATGCTTGTGCGTAAAGTGTCGTCCCAGATTAGCCTGTGCAGTCCGCACAGGCTAGAAAACGGAGTTTAATGTATGTGCGTAAAGTGTTGTCCCAGATTAGTCTCTGCAGTTCGCACAGGCTAATCAGGGACGACGACTTCAACAGTCCGTCCGGTTCCGGTTTAACAAGATGGCTGAAGATTTTTTCTGTAAGAGACTGAGAATGTAAAATAAATACGGTGTTCCCGATGTAGTGGATATGTACATGTGAAATGGATATATGAAGGTTCTTTGTTGCCACAAGTGTTAAGTATCAATGATTATCAGTGATTAATCACAGTAAACAGTCTTTTTTTCAACCATAACGGGGGCGCACATTTTGGCGCGCAGTGGTTGTCACTAAAATCAATGCTTAAAACACAGCTAAAAACACAGCGAAAACAGAAGCGCCTAAACCTAGATCTAAATCTTAACGAAAACGCAACTCGTCTTCTCCGTCACATCAAAATTCGTTCAATAAAAAACACTTATCTGAAAGTGAGTACGAGTACGATAGCAGTGGTTCTGTTTTCTTCGATTCACCAGTACGATCAAAGATGGCGTCAAACTTTTCTAGTGATGACATTGTACAGCTAAGCAAACTAATCGTGCAACAAATCAAACCGGATTTACTCAACGAAATCTCAACAAAAGTTCAGAACCTTATTGACATAGAAGTAAAGCGCCAAACTGCTCACCTCAATGATGAAATAACAAAGCTAAAAGTGGAAAATGATCAGTTAAGAAAAGATCATGAAACTCAACACCTTGAAATTGACGAACTTGAGCAGTATGGACGAAGAATGTGTCTAAACATAACAAACATTCCTGGCGATACAGGTGACCCCCAGACCGACCGGGTGGAGGAAAAGGTACTCCAAATAGCCGCCACAAATGGCATCGAACTCATTAAAGCGGACATTGATCGGTGCCATAGAGTCGGCAGGAAGAAAGATGGCAAACAGCGGAAAGTGATAGTGAAATTCACAAATAGTAGCGCCCGTCAAAGGTTATATGAAGCCAGGAAAAATCTTCAAGATGGTGTTTTCATACAGGAGAACCTAACTAAATTCCGTGAAGAGCTTTCATATGAAGCCCGACAGTTGGTTCGAAACAAGCTGTTAACCAAAAGTTGGGTCGCTGGGTGCAAAGTGTATGGACTTCTGCCTGATCACTCCGGTAACGGTGAAAAGCGCATACTGATACGCGACAGGGCAACAGTAACATCAATCCGAGATGGTNTAAGAATAGCAAACAGTTTGGATCCTGATGAGACGCCACGTCTGTGGCGTCTCATCAGGATCCAAACTGTTTGCAAAGGCCTTCAAAATCCGGGGCCAGCGCTCAAAGGGTTAAACCTGTCTATTTTTTAGAGAAAGATTTCATCAAAAGTTAAAACTCACAACAAATTCACATTTGTGTAAGCATTATTCATATTGAAACGATGTTAATCTTATTTTCAATGAGGCCTTGAAACAACATCGTGTTATCATAACTGTTCACATACATATCAAAACTATAAATGTATTAAACAAACAAACAATGTAAGATTAGTACAGACACACAATCTATCTGAACTATTTACGTCTATGAAAAGGCCACTTTAGGTTACACGCCACCAAACAAACATTTAGTTAAATAGTTTACTTCATATGTGGAAACCAATCAAATGAGTAAAGCAATCGATAATAATGTAACAGTTAATACTCAATTAAAATTTATTAAAACTAATGTAAAGTATAATGGATTTGAAATATGTATATATTTTTTTCAAATGAGAGCCATTGCAATTGTTTTGACAAAGTACATGTATATTTTCAGTATGTCCCAAAATAAACGGCTTGCGAAAGACTAAAATGAATTAATTAGAATTACCTGCACTGACATTTACTGATAATAGAAATAGTTGCCTATCAATTATACTGCTTGAAAAATTGCATCGTAACATAAATTTATCAGAAGAATTATTTGTCTTCAACAATTGCATCGGATCTTACCTTTGTCCTACGATGTTTAAAAAGACTGGGTCCATATTTTTACACCATAATTGCGACCTCTTTGGTTACAGTCAACGTTCATCAATCGCCCCGCTCTCGGGATCTACCCGCCTGCCGACTGGGTGGGCCGCCTACAGAACGCTCTCGTATCGGTGAGTGAAACAGTCATCTTTTATTACAACATGAGTTTGTCTTTTGGCTTAATGCATGTGCGTAAATGTTCGTCCCAGATGAGCCTGTGCAGTCCGCACAGGCTAATCAGGGACGACACTTTCCGATGTTATGTTTTTTTCTCATTTAAATGCATTATTTTCTAAATGAAAATCCAGTTTATGCGGAAAGTGCCGTCCCTGATTAGCCTGTGCCGACTGAACTTGATATATATATAGAGTATAACGTTAGTATGGTGTTTTTAGAAATTGTATTAGTCGAGTTGGTTGTGTGAAGTCGAATCTCGCGAGAGGCGCTGCCTCGAGCGCGATGCTACTGAGACAACCAACGAGACTATTACACATTCCCAAAATACAAAACGAATATAACATCTATTTATTAATGTTCCATTTATTATGGACTCTTTTCGGCATATTAGCCTTTGAATAAAAAGACACTATGTCAGGTGCAGTTATTTTCCGCAAACTACGTAACATCAATTTAAGTCGTTGACGTCACTTCCGTTGTCAAGTCAACAATGGTTTTAAACTGGTCCCCCGTTGAATATAACCGTTGACTCCGTTGACTATAATATATAGAGAGTAGCGATAGATAAGGGGAGGTAACCAATCTACAATGTTTTTCGATGCATAACGATAATTGCCAAAGTCGACCGAACATTTGGGTTTACCAAAAAAAGTAGTCCGACTACTTCTTTGAAACGGAAATAGAAAATCCAGTCCACTCTCATACCAATTAGGTAAAAGTCTTTGGCTGCCAGACATAGCGAGCAATCTTGTAATGCAGTGTCGGAGGCAAGTTTCAAGTCTTACTGGTGAATGACAAAGTCAATTTATTTATGGAAGCCGCTTGTACAGATCCCAAGAAGCGGAACAGCGCGGAATAATGTTTATGTGTGATAGACAGTTCGACCTGTATGCACCGTTGCAGACGTTTAAAGGAAATAACGAATCATTGCATTTACATTTACCAGTATTGATACGGTTTGCAATACGTCTGCAAATAGCAGTCATTAAATTCAGAAAATACGTCTGCACTTCTTATTATTGTACGAGTGATTATTTCGCACACCCGTATGCGGTTATTATTTCGAACACCAACTTCCGGTTATTATTTCACAAACCCATTTGCAGTTATACTTGTGCTATATTGCTTGTGTTTGCGCACTGGATGACCCCTTTACTTGTGACTAAGAGTGGCATTTTCATCTACAAGCGAGGCAACTCGTTTGGCATGTGCTACGTAGGCTGGTATTTACCTGTCATTGTCACTATTCACATCTTCTTAATAGTATTATTTAATGTTATGCTCATAAAGTAAATATTTATTGATAAATCTAAACTTAATGTCGTTATGTGTGAGAAATACTCAGGAAAACATTCCTTGTTTTCAATGCATCGTGTACAAGTCTTATAACTCTGCTGAACCGTTGTACCAACATTTCTTCAGTCGTTTTCCCTGTTACGTTAAGTATGCGTTGATCAAAACTTAGACATTTTCTTTCAATCTTTGAGTTGACCAGTAATGGAAATTTATTTTATTGGTAGCCCAATTAAAAACAATTGTGTTGCATAATATCATATTTTTTCTTCAAATTTTAGTCAAACATCTTGGGACAAATCCGCAAGTCGGAGCGTTATACATTCTCTATTTTTTTTTGCTCACTTTGTTACACACGTCTTTGAAAAAAGCGCAGCATTCTATGTTCGTCGACTTGTTACTAGTTTTCTTTTACAATGTAGGTGGCGCCACCAAAATTGCATCACGTGCAGACGATGGCCTGTGGCGCGTGCTCAGTGGAACACGGGATGAAAGCCATGTTCATCAAATTCATGGTAACCGGGACCCTGATATATTAAATATCTTAATACAAACTTAAGCATTTTTAAGACTTAATAATATTTATAACAATACACATAATCATAGAAAGAGAAAAATAGTATTTAAACTGTAATAAGCATAGCGTTTAGTCAAACCTGATAACGATTAAGAATTTGTCTACACTCCCGTAATGGCGTACGATTTAAAATGCAATTTTCATTTCGCTCACTTATATTTCGGGTTAAAAACTAACATTTTAGACTCGTTCTTTCTGTACTGAAGACATCGTTATGAAATTGAGTTGCCCGCACCTTCGTTTTTCTATGCAGAAGACATGATTATGGGTTTTGGTAGCCCGCCCGCGTTGTTTTTGTACAGAAGACCCACCAAACATTTTCAGGGCTTATAAGCCCCTGCTAATGTCCATCCATGTTTGTCTGTTTCTAGAATGACCGGCGTGGAGGCGCCCCGGTGACCCCACAGGAGATGTCGAGCGCTAAGGAAGGCCAACCCCCGGGCTGCCCCTCCCTCGCCGTCCTCTCGTTTAATAACTCCTTCCACGGCAGGACCATGGGTACGGTTTTTTTCTACGCTAGTGTAACGTCTGTGTCTTTTACATGTGAGAAGTTCAGGAATGCATGGACATATCTAAGAATTGAAGAGCATTTTTGTGCATCTCATTTGTGTATAAACTGTCTGGAAAATTAAGCCTAATTTACCCAAATGCCGGCGTTAGTTTTTATAAATTTTCTACTAAAACTCCATATTTATTCAGTTCTTGGTAACTCCTACTCAATGTACATAATACGTGTATATCGTCTGCGTTTTTATTTGAGCAAACATTTACATACTCTACCCCCAGGTTGTCTTGGTATCACACACTCCAAGTACATCCACAAGCTGGACTTCCCCGCGCCGGACTGGCCCATGGCGCGGTTCCCGGTTCTCCAGTACCCGCTCGAGGATCACGTGCGCGAAAACCAGGAAGAGGAACGACGCTGTCTGGCAATGGTATGATTGCTTGTTTGGATGTCCGCTGTTTTAACGGTATTTTATGCATTTCACGGCGACCAGTTCAATTAAACTTGGCCTTTCTAAGCGGTTTACATTTGTTGTGTCGCAAACTTATGCCAATAACTGATATCTATACTACTGGAATCAGAGATAGTGGGTTGGGCTAATGGCCGTAGAAATAATTCCATGATCAATCATCACACAAAATATTTGTCCCGGCTGTGGCTCGAACTCAATATGCTCGGATTTGTAGTCCATAGCTTTTCAAGCGTAGCTTGCGGTCCCTGTCTGTGTGTATTTTTATTTAGATTGTTTGCCTTCCTCAGATCCTAGTCTAATGTTTATGAGCTGCGCTCTGAGAAAACGGAGCTAAATGCATGTGGGTAAAGTTTCGTCTCAGATTCGTCTGTGCAGTCTGCACAGGCTAATCAGGGACGCCACATTCCGCTTTCATGAATTTTCCGGTTTAAAGAAGTCTCTTCTTAGCGAAAATCCAATAGGTGGAAATTGTTGTCTCTGATTAGCCTAGCGGACTTCACAGTCTGACCTAGGAGCACACTTAACGCATGGCCCATTATATTAATTTCAAGGATCTGATTGCAATCCGATCGCAGCTTAAATACACAGTTTGAAAAATATGTATCACATCCTCAGGTTGAAGAACTTATCGACGCATGGGACCGGAAGGGGATGCCGGTTGCCGCCGTGGCGGTGGAGCCCATTCAGGGGGAGGGAGGGGACAACATGGCGTCTAGAGACTTCTTTCAGGGGCTTCGAGATATCACCAACAAGGTAACGCAGTTCTCTTGGGCATTTTCTGGGATAGTATTTGAATATGCATGTAACATAATTGATAATTATTGTGAGTTTTTTTTATCTAGCCTAAAAGAGTTGTGCGCCTTCGACACGTTTTGACTTGCATATTTATTATTTTAACTATGCTTAACAACATAATTTCCGGTTCAGAGCATTTCACTTAGATAACCAAAGGACACTTTAAATTGAACGTACCTTTTATATAAACATATCAAAATTTATGAAACAATACTACTGTTCAAGAATTTAAACTACTTATGGAAAACAAAGAACCATACTTTTGAAATTGAAAGATTAAACAATCCTATTTTTAATACAATGTTTACTGTATTATTTAATTAGTTAAATTTACCATTCATATTTGTCCAGTCAGCGTTATCGGAATGTCGACGCTATTTGCACTGACCGTATTTGGTTTTCACCGCATACCGGTATTTTAACAGCGCGGTATCGGCTTGTTGTTGGACGAGGTGCAGACCGGATGCGGCGCCACGGGGCTCTTCTGGGCACACGAGCACTTCCGGTTGAGCGACACACCGGATGTGGTGACCTTCAGCAAGAAAATGCTCACCGGAGGTTTCTTCAGCAAGGAGTCCTTCGTACCGAAAGAAGTGAGATAAATTTGAAAACAAATAGATGTTTGACAATTATCAGGCCAAAAATGCAATTTGTTTCGGGTTAGACGACTTAACGAAATACTGTAATACAACTGAAATAACGTGATACAACCGAAAAACCGCGTTACAACCGAAATACCGCGATACAACCGAAATACCGCGATACAACCTAAATACCGCGATACAACCGAAATACCGCGATACAACCGAAATACCGCAATGCTACCCAAATACCGAGATACAAACCAAATACCGCGATACAACCCAAATACCGCGATAAAACCCGAATACCGCGATACAGCCGAACTACCGCGATACAGCCGAACTACCGCGATACGGCCTGAATACTGCGATACAACCCGAATACCGCGATGCAACCCAAATACCGCGATACATCCCAAATACCTCGATACAACCTAAATACCGCGATACAACCCGAATACCGCGGTGCAGCCGAAATACTGCGATACAGCCCAAATACCGCAATACAGACCATATATACCGCGACACAACCGCAATACCGCGATACAACCCAAATACCGCGATACAACCCAAATACCGCGATACAACCACAATAGGAGGTTTTAGTGTGACGTCACAAGAGGGGTTTTCCGTTACTAAAAATAGATTGGCCGTTAATAGCACTGGTAACAGTAACGTAATAAAAGATGAACAAAGGGCTTTTGTTTAGTCAATAAATCGACAAAAAAAATCCGAAATAAACACGAACACACCAAAATAATATTACAAATATATCATATCTAGTACCAAGAAATGTTTATTCATAAATGTAATTTCCTCTTTATAAAAATACGAATTAGTTATTAACATCAGAGTAAAGGTGGTCGGAAGACAAAATACTGACAACACAAAACTATAAATTTGCCGTATTCTTTCCTAGAGTAAGACTTTAATAAATTATATTTCAAAAATAATAAAACATATAGTAATTTGTTTATAATTATAAGTGGTGTGGATTTTATAGTGTTATTTTTCATCAGCGATCGAAATTTAGTGCAAGAGGTGCCTTTAATCAATTATAAAACAAAGCCCTGAAAAGCGCAATACATTACAATGTTTAAATGTAGTTTTTATTTTATTTTACATTGAATTAATTTTCGTTTCATTTAGATTGAATGAAAATATTAATAAAGTTTAGCATACAAATGGACAAAAACTCTGCATATTTTGCAAATTGAACTTTTTTTTGCATGTACATGGATATTGAAAACTCTTTACTAGTGATAATGAGTAATAAAAATCTAGCATTTTAGGATGCCATAAATCTATACATTTAATTTATTTTACGCAAGTATTTTATATCCCTATTGTGATCAAAAGTGATAGCTTCTTTTTATGATGATGTTTTGAACACTGCAGTAACGTACGATCTTTACACGTAATAGCGGAGGTTACATTTGCCGGTACCCGTCAAATACGTTAATTGTGTAGCAGTAAATTTGTACAATATTTTAAATTTATAGTTATTGAACACTTTATTTTTATATTTAAATTGGCTTATATATATCCACGTAGTTCCTGTTAATCCATTTCGGACGAATGTCTATTTTTTAAATATATTAAAATATTTTAGTAAAGCAACTGTTAAGTATCTGGCTTTACAATTTGGTTTAAATGTCTGCTAAATATGCCGTAAGGTGACATGAAGCTATCATTAATTGTGTTTATACCCCCATTACCATAGGTAATGGGGGCTATATAGGAGTCACTTTGTCGGTCGGTCTGTCTGTCGGTCTGTCGGTCTGTCGGTCGGTATGTCTGTCCCGCTTGTCCGGGCCATAACTATGTCATCTATCAAGGGATTTTGAAATAATTTGGCACATATGTTCACCATCATTGGACGGTGTGTCGCGCGAAAAAATTACGTCAATACCTCCAAGGTCAAGGTCACACTTTGAGGTCAAAGGTCAAAAATGGCCATAAATGAGCTTGTCCGGGCCATAACTATGTCGTTCATCAAGGGATTTTGAAATCATTTGGCACATATGTTCACCATCATTGGACGGTGTGTCGCGCGAAAGAATTACGTCAATATCTCCAAGGTCAAGGTCACACTTTGAGGTCAAAGGTCAAAAATGGCCATAAATGAGCTTGTCCGGGCCATAACTATGTCGTTCATCAAGGGATTTTGAAATCATTTGGCACATATGTTCACCATCATTGGACGGTGTGTCGCGCGAAAGAATTACGTCAATATCTCCAAGGTCAAGGTCACACTTTGAGGTCAAAGGTCAAAAATGGCCATAAATGAGCTTGTCCGGGCCATAACTATGTCGTTCATCAAGGGATTTTGAAATCATTTGGCACATATGTTCACCATCATTGGACAGTGTGTCGCGCGAAAGAATTACGTCAATATCTCCAAGGTCAAGGTCACACTTTGAGGTCAAAGGTCAAAAATGGCCATAGATGAGCTTGTCCGGGCCATAGCTATGTTGTTCATTGTGAGACTTTGAAATCAATTGGCACATTTGTTTGCAATCATGCGAAGGTGTGTTGCGCGAAAGAATTACGTCTATATCTCCAAGGTCAAGGTCACACTTTGAGGTCAAAAATGGCCATAAATGAGCTTGTCCGGGCCATAACTATGTGGTTCATCAAGGGATTTTAAAATCATTTGGCACATTTGTTCACCATCATTGGACAGTGTGTTGCGCGAAAGAATTACGTCAATATCTCCAAGGTCAAGGTCACACTTTGATGTCAAAGGTTAAAAATGTCCATAAATGAGCTTGTCCGGGCCATAGCTATGTTGTTCATTGTGAGGCTTTGAAATCAATTGGCACATTTGTTCACCATCATTGGACGGTGTGTCGCGCGAAAGAATTACGTCAATATCTCAAAGGTCAAGGTCACACATGAGTTCAAAGGTAAAAAATAGCCATAGTTGAGCTTGTCCAGGCCATTACTATGTCGTTCATTGTGGGATTTTGAAATCAATTGGCACATTTGTTAACCATTATTGGACGGTGTGTTGCGCGATAAAATTACGTCGATATCTCCAAGGTCAAGGTCACACTTTGAGTTCAAAGGTCAAAAATGGCCATAAATAAGCTTGTCTGGGCCATAACTATGTCATTCATTGTGAGATTTTAATATTACTCTCCACATTAATTTTGTTCACAGGCATTGGATGGCGTATCATGCCAAAGAATTCAAGATTTCAAAGGTCAAAATGGCCATAAATGATAATGGCATAATAATTCTTAAAAATTGCCATAAATAAGCTTCTCTTGTTTTGTGAGACAGCATGCAAAATATTCTGTGTCAATGCAGCATGTGGGGGTATACGTCACGTCAGTGACAAAGCTCTAGTTAATGACCAGCCACATGTGGTTTATTCAGGGACCTATACAAGTATTGGTCCCTTGATTTATGACACCCTGTTTTCTTAGTAATTGTCTGGACAGTATCCGATCAGATCGAGGTAATCGGTTTGTGATGAACAAAGGGGCAATTAAACACTGGGTTAAAAATGCTCAAATAAAGAGTGTCAAAATTGGTGTGAACAATTAAAAAAAACAATTACATTTATCAAGAGGATTTATTTAATCTGTAACAAGGTAAGTTTTTACAGACACATAAAGGTTCAAATCAGTTACTATACATGTATATGTTGATTACATAACATCAATCTATTTGTTGTTTGTTTTCGTCCTTATGTGTGTTCGTTCATTGAATTCAATTTATTCTGAAATAATTTCCATTTCTGAATATTTTTTGTTCTTAAAAAGTAGAGATTGTTATTGAAACCTTATCACGATGCGGTTCATTAAATTCAAACAATAGCGAAATGGTCGCTGTTTTGACGGCCAAAACTAGAGCGTGTGCAAACGTGACGTCATTATCGGAATCCCCAAAACCTCCTATACCGCGATACAACCTAAATACCGCGATACAACCCAATTACCGCGATACAACCAAAATACCGCGACACAGCCGAAATACCGCGATACAACGGAATTACCGCGATACAACCGATATACTGCGATACAACCGAAATACCGCGATAGAACCGAAATACCGCGACGCTACCGAAATACCGTGATGCTACCCCAATACCGCGATACAACCCAAATACCATGATGCAACCCAAATATCGCGATACAACCCGAACTACCGCGATACAGCCGAACTACCGCGATACAACCCGAATACTGCGATACAACCAGAATACCGCGATGCAACCCAAATACCTCGATACAACCCAAATACCGCCATACAACCTAAATACCGCGAAACAACCCAAATACCGCGATACAGCCGAAATACAGCGATACAGCCCAAATACTGCGATACAGACCAAATACCGCGACACAACCGCAATACCGCGATACAACCCAAATACTGCGATACAACCCAAATACCGCGATACAACCACAATACCGCGATTCAACCTAAATACCGCGATACAACCCAAAATACCGCGATACAACCCAAATACCGCGAGACAGCCGAAATACCGCGATAAAACTGAAATACCGCGATAAAACCGAAATACCGCTATACAACTGAAATACCGGAATACGCGTCGCAGTTGTCGTTCTAGTGTGTTTTATTTGTTTTAACGACTTGTTACACCGTCCGCATAACGTGCTCGCTCTTAAGATTGTATTGATTGCGACTTATTGTTATTACTTATTTTTTATATTTCTTCGCGCTCATTAAAGAGTGTTAGTAGTTCCTGCTAACCCGTTAGCAGGAGCAAATTACTTTCCACGCTTGCGATGTGCTATAAACAAAACATCATAACATTAACACGAAGAATTAAACAGCAACACAATCTTACAAACTAATAAAATGTTAACTGTACAGTTGCATCGAATAAACTAATTCATAGACGATAAAAAACGAATTCTGCATATACATCACGAAACTTGCATGAATTCAAAGTGCAGCTACAAACCGATGTACCCCGGTACTGCGTTACCGGTACTTTTCTTTTTGCAGCCAATGTTTTAAAATCTGCAGTTACTGTCTTAAAATCTAAAACAAGTTTCGTAATCATTAGCATGTTACATACAGGTTTTTGACAGGTTAAATGGCATCTGTGCATTTCGAGATTTGAACTGTCAATTGTTAACCAAGAATATATACTTTTTGTTAATACTTACAATGACAAGCACCACAATTTAAAATTGCACAAGGTTCCCACTTGCGAGACTAGCCTTTAAATAACTAATGGAACAAAAACATTCCAGGATTGACTGATAAACAAATTTCGGCCACATTTTAACGATATGTAAAACATTCGAACCGATTTTCTTATTGTTTGCTTGATAAAAAGTGTACATAATTGTTTTTCAACTGCTGAAATATGTCAGTTTTTGTCTGCTGAAATAGGTCATTTTTCGATGTAAACCGCTTCGTAAGTAGAATGTTGAGCTGAAGCAATCTATCATTTTAACTGTCGTTTTTTCTTTCGTTTTTTTTTCTTTTTATTTACCCATACCTTCTTTCTGCTTTCTTTCTTTTGTCCCCTTATTATCTAAACATACCTTCTTTCCGCATTATATTTTGTTCTCTTTAAGTTTGGCTTTATTAAACCTTTTTAGCGGTTGTATGCCTTTTTATGCTCCCGATAGGGTGGCATGTAGCGGTTGAACTGTCCGTCAGTCCGTCTGTCTGTCAACTGTAAAACTTTAACATTGCCCATAACTTTTGCAATATTGAAGATATCAACTTGATATTTGGCATGCATGTGAATCTCATGGAGCTGCACATTTTGAGTGGTGAAAGGTCAAGTTCATTTGGCAGGTACAGATCATTTTCACAAGGGAAGTAATATTTGTTAAAGGAATATAATTAAACAAAAAATCAAAGCGGCGCATTAGGGGGCATTGTGTTTTTGACAAACACATCTCTTGTTTTTGTCCGTTATGACGCCTTTTTAGCGTGTGTACGCCTTTTAGTTTGCGAAATAACGCCTTTTTAAGCGTGTGCACGCCTTTTTGTTTGGCGTGTTACGCCTTTTTAGCGTGTGTACGCCTTTAGTTTGGCGATATTACGACTTTTTAAGCGTGTGTACGCCTTAATTACACATTATTATGCCTTTATTTCGCGTTATTACGCCTTGTTTTACGTTATTACGTATTTATTAAGAGTGTTTACACGTTTATTAGCGTTAAAATGCGTTTGTTTGCGTTATAATGTGTTTATTTGCATACAAGCGCATTTTTTCGCGTTTAGACGACTTCGGACTTTTTTTTTAAAGTTTTCAGTGGTTCTTATAGGCTTTTGTACGAATGTATGTTGCCAGGGTTTCCGTGTCTTCAACACGTGGGTGGGTGACCCCGCGAAGATTGCTCTCCTGGAGGCCGTGGTAAAGGTCATCAAAGGAGAAAACCTACTGGATAAGGTCAAGGTCACGGGTCAGCACCTGCTTAATGGTCTCAAACAAATGCAGGTACGGGCATTTAACGAAATGTTACAGGTTTCACATGTGAATGTGTCTTGTTGGATATTTTGAGTCTGATAAATTGCAATAATTTGAGTGTTGTATGACCAATAGAAGGTGTTAATGACAACGTGTGGTTAATGTCGTACAAGTGTTAGAAGTATGTGTCGCGTTCTGGGAAAACTGGGCATAATGCATGTGCGTAAAGTGTCGTCCCAGATTAGCCTGTGCAGTCCGCACAGGTTAATCCGGGACGACACTTTCCGCCTAAACTGGATTTTCGCTAAGAAGATACATCATTTTAACGAAAAATTCCATAAAAGCGGAAATTGTCGTCCCTGATTAGCCTGTGCGAACTGCACAGGCTAATCTGGGACACTTTACGCACAAGCATTATGCCCAGTTTTCTCAGAACACGGCACATGTCTGTCTTTTATACCCCCGATACGAAGTAAAGAGGATATTTCTGGAATCAATATTGACTTCTGTTCGTCTGTCTGTATGTCTGACTGTGTATCTGTCTGTAGAAACAAACTTGTTCCCAGGCGTTCTCCTAAACTTTTCAACGTACAAAATTGAAAATAGCTTGCAGCTATCTTCATAATCATATAAAGTGTGCATTGGCGATTTTTTATCATCCCGTGGTGGACATTACAAAAGTTATGCCCCTTTTCCACTCAGACATTCTATGACTTCATTACTAATTACTATAAATCATAAGCGATCTAAATTCTCTGAAACCACAGGGTTCACCACTTTTGTATTTGGTATGTAACATCCTATGGTAGTCCTTTACACAGGTGTGTGTCGTTATGACTCTGGTATAAGCACTGTCCACGCCCTAGGGTTATATATTTTAATATATCACAATTACTTAAACAAATCTTTTCCTCTGAAATTACAAGGCCCATAGGTTTAATATTTAGTATGTTACATCTTGCCGTGGTCATCTACACACTTTGTTCAAATCCTGTCCCTAAGGTCAAAACTTGGCACACCCCTGTGGTCACTTGATGTAGATAGACTTACATATAAAACATGACATAAAATGGGGGGAAGGAGATTTTTAGCCCTGTCCCTGTCGTCAAACTGGCCACGCCCCTGGATAAAAACAATTTGTTTTGTATCAAATTGTTGCTTTGACATTCTGCGTCAAGGGGGTGTTATTATTCGCCACTACTTTAACAAGCTCTAGTACTATTTGGATGTGTCTTTTTCTGTATTATGGTTTTATTCTTGTAAACGGATCTATATATGTTCAAATGAAGAACCACCAGAAACATTTTTCTTGCTGAATAACACATAAAGGTTTCAATAGTTTCTGCTATTATGTAATGGATTCCAATTCGATTTCTAGAGTAAATACCCCGGTTTGATAAGCAAGGCCCGTGGGTTGGGGACGCACTGCGCTATTGACTTCAACGACGCCGCTAGTCGGGACAAGACCATCGCCAAACTGAGAGAAAGGGGTAAGAAATATAAAAAAAACTAAGTAAAAAGAAGTATTTACGTATCAATTGTTTTGAAGTTAGGCTATATAACAATTAAATGCGGCGTTAATAAGGATAGCGGCACTTCTTTATGAATCAGATACAATTACCATGGTAACCATTAATAAATATATGACAATGCGTGCTATTGTAAAGAAACTTCATGCATAAATAACTTCATATGCTAAATTCTTTTGGGTTGGGGGTGGTGTAAGTGGGGTCAAAAGGCACTGTTACTAAAAAAAGAAAAAAGTTTCCGTTTAGTAACTTTGTAAAGAATTGAACTTTGTCCATGAAATTTAATAATACATGCACATAAATTGCCGATGGTACTTAGCGTTGCATCGCATATAAGGAAGGTTGGGTCTAGATCCTCCGCGTCTTAAGAGTCAATTCTTTGATAATGATCCGAGAAATTTAAATGACATACCAGAGGTTTTGTTTCCTTCTGAAAGACCCGCCGAATATCGGACCTTTCCCCTAGACGTCTTTTTCCCGTCTTACAGAAATTTCCCCCCCAAAAAATAACATCTAAAAAAACACCTTTTTTTAACCCTTAATTATATAAGTTAACCTGATCCAGTGAAGGAAAAGAAGGAAAGAAAAATATTGCATTATTAAATTATCTGTTGCTTTGAATTTGTTTTTTAACAGTAAAATAAGTTAAATTGATTATTTAAGACTTTCCTTATTTGCCCCGAAAATCAGGCGTTTCGCGCAATTTTTTCCCCTCGAAAAAAGCCAGTTCCTTTCTCAAAAATCAGATACATATTAAGATGTTTAATTTCGAGAAATAATTTGGCATTCTTGGATTCAGATGGGTTAAAAACAAAATACAGCCTTCGGAACATTTTTTTTTTTTAAATACCACATTTCTTATTTGACATTGACCTATTTACAGGCGTCCATACGGGATCTTGCGGTGCGACCACGATGCGCTTCCGGCCCGCGCTGATCCTTGAAAACAAGCATGTGGACATATTCATGGAGAGGTTCGACCATGTGCTCGCAAATATGAAGAAATGAATAGGCCGAACGAACTCATTTTATCCTCGCTATGGGAAAACGGGGTTTAATGCATGCGCATACAGTGTCATCCCAGATTAGCCTGTACAGTCCGCACAGGCTTATCAGAGACGACTTAACGCTTTTTAGGTATTTTTCTTTTGAATCAAGTCTATTCTTAGCGAAAATCCGGTTAAGGCAGAAAGTGTCGTCCCTGCTTAGCCTGTGCGGACTGTACAGGCTAATCTGGGATGACAATGTATGCGCATGCATTAAACCCCGATTTGCCTGAATTTCCCAGAGCGAGGCTCATTTCATTGTGACCGGCACCACATTTTTAACGATATTATGATAAGATTTATTTGGAGTCGACAAGGCATAACTAAATATACACGTATATGGACAATGGTTGTTATGGATAATGGTTGCTATGGACAATGGTTGCGATCGCTTGTAACAGCATGCTTAAGATTTGAACATCTAAAAACAACAACGTATTTTTATGTTTTGATGCTGAGTCAAAAGTATATGCTGTTGACCAAACTTGGTCACCTCCAAAATCGCTCCTCGTATAACGTAGTTTTATAATTAGCTATTAACGATACTTACTCAAAATATTTGGTGCAACAAATTAATTGTTGGATTTGTATGTAGTTGTTCTAGTAGTTGTCTTTGTAAATTGGCTTTTGTTCTGAGCTATAGTCTACAGCATTAATTGTTTACTACGACATACTTGATTGTTGTGTTCAAACGATTTGTGTTTGTTTGTTCTGCCAAGTGCCTTGCAAATTAATATTAGTAGTACATGTAGTTTAAGATGTATATTTTATTAAAATCACATAGTACATTGGTATTTACCGAAATAAAACGATCAATATATNATATTACCTAGGTAATTATGCACATGTTGATGTTGTTTTTTTTTTTAATATTTAAAAAAAAATCCCGTTAAACAGAAAATAATAAAACTCTGGCTCTATTGTCCTCCGTTTTTAAATCAACGTTACTTTAATTTAACGTATTTATGTGAGGTCGACTTCATCGAAAGCCCAATACTTTTTGAGACACTCGACTGGGTAGAACCACTACTTTTTTCCATTTGCAACAAAGTGGGGATCGAACCCGTGACCTCCAGGCCGCTAGGCGGGCACCATATCCACCTCATAACGGCGACGTCTATAACATCGACATCAATGTTCTAAGAATATTTGATACGATAAAATGTCCGATGGAGTTTGTTCACAGAAATTCGGTGGGACAGATGGACGTGTGCATTTGTTTATTTATCTCGATCACACGGGATATCAAACACTTGGGAATGACTTATTCAGTATGAGAACGAGATACTAAGTCATTGTAATAATATAAATAGATACACGCTCATGTCACCTCTGTGCCAACGTACAAGACTAGACAATAAAAAAAGATTTGAAAACAAACAGCCACAAAACGAATTTGGTATCTGTTTGGCAATACATACGTCTGTAAATCGTGAAAGTGCCATTGGCAATCGTTTAACGTTTATGTTATTTTATTTCACATGTGAATATGTCACTTTTAAATCGACCTGATCTCAATGATGTTCATCCCAATCCGCTGACGTCGCCATTTTGCTTTTGTTGACTAAAATGGTTTCCGTATTAAACGATATAGACGTGTTAAAACGCGCTTGATCAAGTCGGTACCTGTATGTGGTCGTGAAGACGCGGAGGCGACCTGTAAATAAACTTTGAAAACACTAAACGCGCATGAGTGCAAAGTGTTTTTTTAAATTGGTTCACAGCATGGCGTAACTGTGTGTGATATTAATGGTGCGCAATTTTAGTTACTCGTGCTATTAACCAATATTATCATTTCAACTACATCTATACTGAAATTCACTATTTATTGATTACGTACGCCGGTCCATCATGCCCGCGTTGACCATCACCTCTCATGTTTTTAAATTTCCCATACTTAATACCCGGTAGTTTATATTCCTTCCCCATATGCCAAAATGTTGAATGATATTTCAGTTACAATTGGTGACAATCATTCGTCCAGTAATATACCTAGGCCAAAAAAAATAAATAGGTCCGTTTCCGGTCTCATGGGGAAAAAAAACAGGGTCGGTAGGTAGGGATTTTTTTTTTGTCTTTCGGGTACTAGAATGGAGAAATGAACCGAAAAAAACGAAAATGAACACATTTTTTATTTTATTCTTGGCGACCCCAATACAAAGTTGAGGGTCGGCGCCGATTCTGGAGACACGGTCGGGCGACCGGAAACGGACCTATTTTTTTATTTGGCCCTATGTACTTTATCTACGATATTCTGGGACAGCCCTCGTACATGCACATATTTACCAGGACCGTTGTTGGACATCATTTTGCAATTTTGCAAATACTTAACATACTTGTGTTTATTAAAGAATAAATTTTGCATTAACACCAGTTAGTTTATATTTTAATTCAATAGTGGTGTGTTATATACCTTAAATCAGTATGCTCCTGCTTTGAATATACTAACGTTGATTGTCCGTTATTTACGTTTACTGAGAAAACGTATTTTTGCGGGCCGATAAAAGAAATTACACAAACCACTAAGGCCCTCCTCGCATGATGGTTGGAAATTAGCCCAAAAACGTAAACGCACTTAAGCCCCAGTCTCCGGTTCGATCAACGTTTTTTGGCTGACTGGTCGGTTATTACAGCTCGATTGGTCATTGTTGGCTCGGGTACTACTTAAATGTACACCGGGTACGCTAAATATACTAAAACGTACTCGGCCATTTTAGACTGTACCCGAGTTTTATTCCCGCCCAATCCGATGTCGTAAAACGCGCTTCGGAATACGAAACAAAATTTTCTTTGAACAACCAGGGAACTATACACTGTTGTATAAGTCCCTGGAACAACGCATGCCTCAACATACTTTTTCGAGTATGTGTTTAGATAATATAGAGGCCATTTCACAAAATATTGATCAAAATATGAACATATTAACTTGAAAATTAGCCGACAACGACCAATTAAGCGTTAGAATTTCCGTGTACGTTTTAGTATATTTTCCGTACCCGGGGTACATTAATGTATACTACAGAGAACCCGGGGTACATTTAAGTAGTACCCGAGCCGACAATGACCAATCGAGCGTCATCAAAGTGCGTGGAGGCCCAGAATTCAAGAAAAAAACTTATGTTTGAAACGAACTGTCTTGCACATATAGTATTACCGGTACTTGTACATGTAGTTGCATTTGTAATTCCAAACCATTGTGTTTTTGTGAAGCAAGCTCGCTTACTTTCACATTTACCGTGTTATTTATAATGCATTTCCGTTTTAACGCAAAAGAATTTAAGCTCGCTTGAGCACAACTTGCTCATGGCGAGCTATTTCCCGTCGTTCTTTGTCAGTGGTCCGTCGTCAACATTTGCTTTTGAACGTGCTAGCGCCAACATTGTTAGCCCATTTACGAATTAGATAAACGCCCTCCGCACTACCAATTATCTAACCCCTTTTTTATTCACAACACATTCATGCGAGATTAAGGACATAACGTCTGCTATGATAATCTTGGTTGGTTGTATATATATTCATTTGTTTCCCATTATTCTTCTTCTTCCCTTTAAGTGCAGGGCTCCTCTGAAGCATCAACGCACTTTTACTAAGACTATACAAGCAGACGTTGGCCTGGGTAGAACCAGTACTTGGTGTCTTGGTGGGGGGGGGGGNTCTGAAAGAAATGGTCAAAATGCTTGTGCGTAAAGAGTCATCCCAGATTAGCCTGTGCAGTCCGCACAGGCTAATCAGGGACGACACTTTCCGCCTAAACTGGATTTTCGCTAAGCAGAGACATCATTTAAACGAAAAAATCCATAAAAGCGTAAATTGTCGTCCCTGATTAGCCTGTGCGGACTGCACAGGCTAATCTGGGATGACAATTTACGCACAAGGATTTTGTCCAGTTTTCTCAGAACACGACACAATTTAGAGCAGCAACAAGTAAAGACAAAATTATGTGAATAAGATAAAACATCGAGTTTGAAAAAAATGTGTTATGCAATTATTAAAAAAGATAATATAACAAACAGGAACAATAAAGTACAATACCATTAAAACAGTTATGAGTTTGTTACGAATGTAGTGAGTTAAGGTTATTTATATGTATACAGTCCGAATAAGGAACAAACAATTGTCAACTTATTTACGTTACAATGAACAGCACAATGTATTATAATTTACTAATGTTACCTGTCTCCTGGGAGAAAATCTTGTATTTATACACAATATATAATAAAAAGTCTCTATGATGCCTGTTGAACTGTTGCCTGTAAGCTTAACAAAAATTCATGAACCATAACATAAGGTTAGGGTGTAAAACACGCAGCTTCAATAGCCGACACATTCCTTTTTTTACAAAACCAGAAATACACTACTGGTAATTACCGTGTCCACGAATCTCTCATTTGCTGAAAATCCGATATATTTCATGCCACCGAATGTAAATGATTTCGCAGTTTAAAAAAAAGATATGGTAACAAAGTCACATTCTTACAGCCGATAACAACAAGCGAACTTCTGCGTGCATACTTTTTGTAAATACAGTCGAAACCCGATGTCTCGAACAAGCTTGACTCGAATTTCTGGTTGGCTCGAAGCTTCCTACAAGTACCAAGTTGTTATTGCTATATATTCATATAAATGTCTGTCGGATGACTCGAATTCGCGAGGGTCGAATTTTCGGATGGCTCGAAGTGTTTTCTCAGTCCTTATCACAATTTTCAAATCTTTTGTTGGTTTGGCTCGAACTCGTTTCGAGTCGATTCCAGCTGTTAATCTATTAAAAGCGCTTCATTAGTGCCACGCTATATTTGATGTCACAGATGTTGATTTTTAACTTGTCATCGACTCATCGTTAATTTTGTTGCGTAATACACTGTAACTCCGTTATATCGCGGTGTGCGGGGTCCATAGATAGCGATCGCGATACATCCGGATCGCGATATAGCTCCAAACAGGTATTGACCTACCGGTAATCGTGTAGCGGTTAATGTGTCAACATTTCCCCAATGTTTTCATACGAAACTGATACATATTTTTATCTTAATTATTGCAAACCATTTCTTACATTTACATGTTTATAACTACATTCTTTTTGTATATACGTTTACTTTATCATAAAAATCGAACTGTCAATATTTATTTTTATTTTTCCGGTAGGATCATGAATCAACTGAACAAAAAAAGTCTTAACGTACACTACCTATTTAAATGTACTTTTTCGTACTTTCGAGATACATCACAAGAAGAATAAGCAGTTCTAACCATAAATGCAACAGAGAAAATGTTTTGTTTAACTGTTTAATAAAGCATTTGTTCATGCATATGTATATTGCATTCATACGCATTGAGGTATACATATTCAAATACATACATTTACGTTAACATCCATTTATATACAAAATACATTTATACTCTATACACACAAGTTACAAGAGAAAACATATTCTTATCAAACAAAACAGCACTGCCGTTCGAAGGAAAATAAATCAGTTGACTACGTTTGTTTTGAACGGTGCTCGGCCTTCTGCTTTCGCTTTGTGTTCTGTGATGGGCATATAGTGCCTATGTATGTTTTGTTTCTTAGTGCTGCTTCTTAAATTTACCCGTTAATGTCCTTCGTGAAAACGAGGTGATATAATATACATTTATATTGTGATATTAGTTTGATTTATGTTTAAGTGTTTAAACATTAATTTTAAATGAAACATTGTCAGTAAATATTTGGTTCTCATTTATTCATCTGCAAAAAGTAGTGCAGAGTTATGAATGTTCTTCCACTGAAGATGCAAATCTGTTGCAGACTCATTTAACATAAATACGACCAAACCTGAGAAAAGCGGTCAGTCAAGTGAAATGTCCAAA
The DNA here is from genome assembly GCA_007657795.1 of Dreissena rostriformis. Lineage (NCBI taxonomy): Eukaryota > Metazoa > Mollusca > Bivalvia > Myida > Dreissenidae > Dreissena > Dreissena rostriformis. The sequence continues at coordinate 102,342 of VMBQ01003095.1, forward strand.
GTGGCCGTTGTAGACCGGTGTTCTCAAAGTCCACTTTTGAGATGGTTGTTAAGTTGGTAGTATTGCCAGGTGGGTACCCCACCCTGTGTTTGCAAACAGAGTAATTGAAACAAAGCCTTTTTGCCGATAAATTAGTATAACATAAATTATTTCTAGTGAAATATACAAATTAAATTATCTTATACATGTAAACACATTTGGCTCAAAGTTCGGATTGCCCGAAGTTTTCTTGTCGGTCCGCGCGACTTCGAGCCACCGACTTTCGACTGTAGTTCAACCATGCATACAGTATCTACATAATGTCACCTTAACCTAACATAAGTTCAAATGAACCCAACACACAGTATCTACATTCTATCTATCTCGTGACCTCGTTGGCATATTAAACCAATTTATGGATATGCAAGTATGCTGGGGTTACTTAGGCGAGTTTGTAATAACGAGCAATTTAAGAACTCTTCGGAAATTATCATCACGATGATACAAAGAAAAGCAGCCCGTCTGGCCTGGAATACCAAATCTTTGTTAAATTGTGAGTATATCTGTTGACTTTATCTTATAAGATTTTTAATATTCAATAACAAAATAATTACGTTCAGTAAAGGTAAATGACGACGATATATACTTTTGAAGCCAAATGCCATGTATGTTAAATGCATTAACACGTGTCTGTCTGTCTTTAAGGCATATAGGTTAAATATTATATTTCTATCGAATTTTAAAAGGCCGTAACACATGCTGACGATATAAATTATACGATCATCGTAAGTAAACGTTACTATCTTATATTTAATTCTTTCGCGGTTCAAGGGCGGCCGGTAACAACTTCCGCCGGAAATGAGTACCAGAACGAACCTCCGGGACCGATTGTAGTAACGGAAATACCTGGCCCCAAATCCCGTAAGCTGCAGTCCGACTTAGACGCCATTCAGGTACACGCCTTAATAAGAGAATTTCAGGGTATTTGAGAGTCATTCTCTCATTTATTTACAAAACATTTCACATATTCCCACAAGATAATATGCATCCGAATAATGTAAGACTTTTTTTATCCGGGACATTTTTCCATTTTAGTATATTTTGTTACGTGTAGAAATATGTCCGCCCGGTCATTTCGCTTTCCCTTCTATTGTTTTAGTAAGGTGGATTTGTGTCCTCTAGTTAATTTTTCCATTCGATTCTGTTATATTAGGCGGTCATTGGATAACCAAAACATTTGGTTACGTTTTGCCCTTTCATGATAATTTGATGCTCTCAACGCAATGCTATAGCTCATTATTTAACCCATGTATGCCTAGCGTCTAGAAAAAAGGCCTTAGGCCAAAAAAAAAAAGGTCCGTTTCCGGTCTCCTTGGAAAAAAAANATCTCTAATTTTGGAAATAAATTGATCCAATTTAGAAGGATGGGAGAGTCCACTAGGCATAAATGGGTTAATACTTTGTCATCGGGAATACGATTAGATGAGTCTATGGTTTCAAGAATGTCGACTTTTAAACTATTTGGTGAAGGCCACATCCGATGTACCGCAGTATTGACATTTGCGATGTAAAATATGCACCCTCGTTGTTGATTTGTTTAAAAAGTGGAACGCACAGATTAAGAAATAATACGAGTGTTTTTCTTGTTGTCAATTTGCGACGGTGCGCGGACCTGCAAGTCCTGCAAATAATCCAGAAATCTTAAAAACATTAGTTTGAACCTATTTATTTTAGCTCGATTGCATCGAAATACTAACGCTCTCGAGGAGTCTATGTTCTGGGACTAGAATCAGTAAATGGTGTTTTGGGGAGAGACGTCTTATGAACGCTCCCACAGTGGGGATCGAACCCATGACCTCCCGGTCGCTAGGCGGACAGCATATCCACTACGCCACGGCAACCTTAAAACATTAAGTTTCGCCCATTTGTTATGAAAGCCTGATATTAAAGAATGTGTTCGTTATTAATGGAAAACTACTAACGCGTCGTGCTTAAATGGTTATATGTTATTTCCGCTGCAGAATGCGTCAATGGTTCAGTTCTTCTGCGACTATGACGTCAGTCGCGGCAACTACCTCGCTGACGTCGACGGCAACGTCATGTTGGACTTGTTCACGCAGATTTCGTCACTTCCGCTCGGTGAGCAATTCATGACTCATCTTAACTTTTCTTGTCATGTACTAATTTCGGTGCTAATAAAATTTAAGTCAAGAACCTGTTCCTTTGTTCCAAATATGCCGCAGTCAAGTTCTTGTATACATGTCTCCTTTTTCTTTTTTAATGTCGTTGTAACGTATACGTTGCAATGTTCCAAATATGGTCCAGTTAGGCATTGGTTTTGATTTCCAAATATGGTTACATTCAGTTCTTGTTTCCATGATCAAAAGAATACCACGTCAAGTACGTTTGGGTGATAAAAAAATGATCCAGTCAAGTTCATTAATCGGTGTTCAAAATATGCCTCAGTTTTCACAACATTGACAAGTCAAGTTAATAAGAGGTTCGTGATAAATGTATCAAATTTGTGTTCATTCATAGGCACGAACCAAAAGTGAAAACAACGTGCCTTGTCTCTAACTTACGTGGACATTTAAACATTGAAACATTAAGGTCTTGCAGCTGAAGGTGTTTAAGTATATTCTGATCATTTGCCTTTGAAAATTTGCAAAAAAATATATTACATTCCAAACGATTTACACACCTTTTGTGTAGACCAGTCAAGTGGGGCAGTAGGTAGGGGAGCAAAAATAAGAGCAGGTGCAGCACCTATATACAATAGGTCATTACTTATATATTAATATATACAGGTCATATGACTTATATAATTATAAAAAAAGGGTTTATTTTAAATACGAGCTTTGTACGAAAGTGTCTTTGTTTTTAAGAACATTAAGTATAATGATGTTAGATATATTTAAAAAAAACAAAACAAACTAGTTGCTCTTACAAAAATAGGTCTTTCAAACATTTGCATCATTGATGAAACTTATTTTTTCGTATTATAGGTTACAACCACCCTGCGATGACGTCAGTGTTGAAAGATCCTTCAAATTGGGTAAAACTTCTGCTAATAATATCGTAGTCCTCCGCGAGGGACGTTAAAAGGGGGTGCAGTGTATCGGTGCTGTACACCGGGCACTTAAAAGAACCAGGGGCGCCTCTGGAATCGGGGCGCCCTCTGTATCCCGCTCAAACCCCCACTAACAACTCTTGGGGCGGAGAGCACAAAAAACACACACAACTATAAGGAATAAACATTAATGCCAATAAGGATAATGCTAATCTAGAGATAATAGGAATACTGCAAAAACCATTACGATAAAAGGCAAACCACTAAATATCAAACATTGTCACAACAACATCAACATAATCCATTATAAAAAAACAAACAAAAAAAAACATCTAGTCACATTAAGGTCTCATTGGCCATCGTGCTCTGATGTATAATATGACCTAAATTTCTCCCCTGAAGGGTCACAGGGGCAGGTCGATACATCTGTAGTCGCGAAGACACTGGACGACCTGTAAATAAATCTCAAACACACACACTAATAATATCGTCTGCTTATAATATCAGTCGTCTGCTAACAATATCGTCTGCTTAGACAATAGTATCGTCTGCTATTGATATGGCATGATACGTAGATAAAATCGTTAGCTAATAATATCGTCTGGCGTTTGCTTATAATATAATGGCGTTTGCTTATAATAATCTCTGTGTTTAATAATTGAGCCTCGCTCTGTGAAAAGGGGGTATTTTGCATGTGCGTCAGGGACTACACTTTCCGCTTGTATTGTCTTTTTCGTTTAAAGGAAGACTCTTCTTGACGAAAATCCGTTGTAGGCGGAAAGTGTCGTCCCTTTTTAGCATGTGCTGGCTGCACATGCTAATATGGGACGACACTTCACGCACATGCATTAATACCAATTTCTCACAGAGCGAAACCCAATTATATTGACCGATTTACGCCATTATCACAACCCAATGTGTGTACCAGTATCATCACATTTGACCGATTTAAAAAATGTAACCCTTTGCATGCTGGGAAATTTGTCGTCTGCTAAAAAGTCGTCTGCTGAATTTCTAAAATTAGCATTTTCTTCGAATTTTTTTTTCAAACTATTTGCAAAGGCCTTCAAAATTCGGTTCCATCACTGAAAGTGTTAATCACAGTCTTCAAAACATGTCGAAATCAGTGCATTAAGGTCTAGTTTGATACTGTATGTTTGTGATTAAATATTGTATTATTGTGCGCGTGTATTTGTAGGCTGTTGTGATCCCAGTCAATATTGTAAACAATTTCTTATTTCTGTGCATATTTCTAGCAATCTATGTACCGGTAAAAAAAAAAAATGCCGTATTTTATGAAATTTTACATAGACGGTAGTGGTTGTTTAAACAAACTTTCTCTATTAAAAGTGTGGTGACCCCGATTTTTTTTTTGCTTTATGGTGACAACACGTAGATGAATATATAGTTTAGCAGTTTCGCGGAATTCTATTAGACAGAACTTTCTAAAATCCATTTATGTGATTTAATATTTTTAAGTGACATCAAAATTATATAAAAAAAATCAATTTCTTGAAATTTAACTTGTGTAGTCCATTTTATTGGTATTCTGTGGTTTAATAAATGGCATATGATGTATCTTAGCTTATATAATATCTACATGTTGCCAATTTCATAGGTAATTAACAATTTTGACGCAATAAGAGATTTTTTCATTTTTAATGAAAAAGTACATGCTATATAATACTGAATACAATCAAAACAAGGCCGGTGACCCTTTGCTTTTATTTCAGTTTTCATATAGTATTTGTATTTAGAACTTGAATATAAAATTTTGAACAAAATCTATAAGATGGATAAAAATCGGCAAAAATGCAGCAACACCCCTTATTCAGCCCGTAAATGTTTCGATGTTTTCTTGATTATACCAAGCGTTGCTTTTTTATAATACAGTCAACGTTTGTGAATCGTCCTGCGTTGGGGTATTTCCCTCCCGCCAACTGGGTGAACCGGCTACAGTCCACTCTCGTATCGGTAAAACTCACATATTTATTCTTTAAAATGAGAATAGGTTTGAAATTGAGAAGTTTTAATAGAGTCATGCCCCGCTTTATTTCTTTCATAAACTTGGACTCCAAATAAAACGCTCATGAATGAGGATCAATGGTGTCGTGTTCTGAGAAAAATGGGCATAATGCTTGTGCGTAAATTTTCATCTCAGATTAGCCTGTGCAGTCCGCACAGGCTAATCAGGGACGACAATTTCCGCCTTGAAGGAATTTTTCGTTTAAATGATGTCTCTTCTTAGCGAAAATCCAGTGTAGGTGGAAAGTGTCGTCCCTGATTAGCCTGTGCGGACTGCACAGGCTAATCTGGGACGACACTTTACGCACATGAATTATGCCCAGTTTTCTTAGAACACGACTCAATGGTTCTGATTGAAATTTGATTCCGATAAGTAAAAAAATGTAAAATTAAAATTGAACTAAGTATTATAAGTAGAGGTTTATCATATATGGACCTCTCTATGTGAAAAAGTGGTTAAATGCATGCGCGTAAAGTGTCGTCCCAGATAAGCCTGTGCAAACCGCACCGGCTAATCAGGGGAAACACTTTCCGCTTAAACTAGATTAACGCTAAGTAGAGACTTCCTGGAAACGAAAAATTCCATAAAAGCGGAAAGTGTTGTCCCTGATTAGCCTGTGCGGACTGCACGGGCTAATCTTTGACGACACTTTACGCACATGCATAAGACCCTGTTTAAAGCATCCTATAAAATATCTGTTGTTTTCATGAAGGTGGCGCCACCTGGGATGAAACACGTGCAGACGATGGCTTGTGGTTCCTGTTCTGTAGAACACGGGCTAAAGGCGATATTTCTTAAATATGCGGTAAAGAAGCTATATTAACTATATTTGTATTTATAATTATCACACATTTAATCATTTGCTTGTGTGTGTTTTTTTTAAAGATGAAAACGTTTAAGCTCATCAGGTTATCCATTTTAATTAATCATAATAAAGTATGTAAACATTATTGGAATATCTGTAGCGACAATCCGGAGCCGAAAGAAAGCTGATGACATGTTGTTTCCGCTGTGATTATGCGTAATATTTTCACTGGAAGATGGATGCTTAATATTTTGATGAGCGCTTGGAAACTGATAATTTCAAAATGCTGTATCGCTTCTGCTCTTTGTTTCTCAGCGCGACCGCCGAGGCGGGAGACCGTACACTCAAGAGGAGATTGACTCGTGCATGTGGAACCAGCCGCCGGGCTCTCCTAAACTCACCGTGCTTTCCTTCCACAACGGTCTGCACGGCCGGTCCGGCATGGGTGAGTCACACAAGTCAATAGCGACGCGCTCTGGGACAACCGGGCTTATTGCATATGCGTTAAGTATCGTTCCATATAAGCCTGTGCATCCCCTACATGCTAATCAGGGACGACACTTTCCGCCTAAACTGGATTTTTGTTAAGGGGACTTCCTTAAAACGAAACATTTCACAAAAGCGGAAACTGTCGTCCCTGATTAGCCTGTTCGGACTTCACAGGCTAATATGGGACGACTCTTAACGCACATGCATTAAGCCCTGTTTTCCCAGAGCTATGCTCATATGTTTAATTGAATAGAGGTTAAAATGCCATAGGGAAAAATGCCATAGGGAAAAATGCCAGAGGTAAAAATGCCAGAGGTAAAAATGCCAGATGTTAAGTGGTAAAAATGTCATAGGTTAAAATTCCAGAGGTAAAAATGCCAGATGTTATATAGTAAAATAGAGTTGTTAGCAATATTTTTACAGGATATTGAGTATTGTAGGAATAACATTCTTTGCTTATGTTACTGATAAAAAAATTCTAATTGAACATTTTATATTTATTATAATTGTCTCCCTTATTAATTTACACTGTTATTTATTTATTTATTTATTACTGTATGCATCCTGTTTATTGGGTGGGATTTTTGTGTCTTTAATGAATCAGTCATTAAAGAAAACTCGTTAGACACCTTTTGAAAACTATAGGATTTTAATTGAGTTTATTGTCGACCTTTATTGCTAGCTTGAAGTTAATACAATTTATCAAGACATTGATGTATATGCATATAAGTCAATGTTATTGACTCTAAGTATCCAATATACCCAATATTAATTATCCTATTGATTAGCGCTCAATCAACATAATGAATAAACTACACAACTACAAAATTACAGGCTAAATTTAATAGTGAGACAATTATAATAAATAAGGCATGTTCAATTAGAAAAAAAACATCAGTAACATAAGCATAGAATGTTAAAACTCTATCTTACTGTATAACATCTGGCATTTTAACCTCTGACATTTTTACCTATGGCATTTTTACCACTTTACTTCTGGCCTTTTTACCTCTGGCATTTTAACCTCTGGCATTTTTACCTATTGCATTTTTACCTCTGGCATTTTTACCGCACAAAGTTTAATTGTTATCATGGCATGTAGGCGAGCGACATGCAAGAAAGCCAGAGCATGGAGTTATAATATTAGACAAGAAACAAGATGTAAAAATATAATTTCCAGCCTGTCTCGGACTGACCCACGCAAAATGGCAGATGAAGATAGATATGCCAGCGCCCGACTGGCCAATAGCGCGATTTCCGTCCCTTCGGTATCCGCTCGAGAGTCACGTCACCGAGAACGCGGCCGAGGAGCGCAGCTGCCTGGCGGAAGTGGAGGAGCGCATCGACGCCTGGAACCGGAAGGAGATGCCGGTGGCGGCGGTGGTGGTGGAGCCGATTCAGGCGGAGGGCGGCGACAATCACGCGACGGCGGCTTTCTTTCAGGGTCTAAGAGATATTACCAAGAAGGTGAAAAGAATCATTGATCATTCAAAAATTATATCTAAAAGAATAAAAAATGAATGAATATATTTCATATTGATGAGATCCGAGTGTTTTGAACTTAGGGATATAAAGGAGCCAATATACACGTTAACGGGTTTTCAACACTTCCGTTGTTTCACAAACAAACGTTGGTTTATTTTGCTACAAATCTTTTAAGGTAGACAGAGGAATTCTGCTCTAACTTTTTCGTTGACTTGCATGTTAAAATGAATCCGTATTCAAACACTTCAGCGCAACATCGGCCTATTGATAGACGAGGTACAAACAGGAGGTGGCCCCACGGGACTCTTCTGGGCGCACGAACACTTCCGGTTGAGCGACACACCCGATGTGGTGACCTTTAGCAAGAAGATGCTAACCGGAGGTTTCTATTGCAAGGAGTCTTTCAAGCCCGTTGAGGTACGTGTTTATAGGTTTGTTCGAAATGATTCCGTAAACAGATTATGATAAATTTATGTGTGTATTTAACACACACACACACACACACACACACACACACACACACACACACACACACACACACACACACACACACACACACACACACACACACACACACACACACACA
>VMBQ01003095.1:115680-137134 GCA_007657795.1 Dreissena rostriformis
GATTAACAATAAAAAAAAACATATTTTACCTTCTTCTTCCGCGTTTGACGATACAGATTCCGCCATATTCGTTGTTGTTGTTGTTGTCACAATGCGTGTTTATATTTAAATTTATAATTAAAATCTATATTTAGCCGGGGAAAAAACCGATCCAAGGTTCAGTGGTTCGAGCCTTGGTGCGGCTTACTTTTTTCTTTCTTATTTTAACTTTATTTTTGTTTTATACTGGAGCACGTTATTTCCGATGTTAAAATTTATCAATCTAAAGCATTTAATGAAAAACTTCAACAAAATGCAATTTAAGTGTGAACAAGCCCCTTTAAAAGATCAGGGAAAAAACTACTGCTGATCAATAATGAGTTGTCGAGATTACAATACACTATCATGCGTCTGTTGCGTTACCTCGTTGATAGTGTTTGACTGATTTCTAGTTAGTACAGCGGGGTTAAATCTGATATGGCTGGGAAATGTTCATAGGTTTTCAATAGGTGGCGGCGATTTTTCTTGTATTCTTGCCCAGGAGGTGCTTGTATTATGTAATAGTTATCGTAATGTGTGCTTCTCCAGATTGTCTCCGAAAGAAACCTCTCGGATACATTCATCGTTTGTCTGGGAAGTGGGGGCGACACACGACACACGAAGCGATACACGATATTTTGCGCGACAGCCGCGGCGACGCACGATATTTTGCGCGACAGTCGCGGCGACGCACGATATTTTGCGCCATACACGAAGCGACGCGCGACAATGAACCACGAAATATCGCCCTTGTGTAGGTAGCCCAAAAGGCGATATATCGTGGTAAATATATCGTTTGTCGCCGCGACTATCGCGCAAAATATCGTTCGTCGCCGCGACTGTCGCGCAAAATATTGTGCGTCGCTGCGACTGACGCGCAAAATATCGTGCGTCGCCGCGACTGTCGCGCGACAGTCGCGGCGACGCACGATATTTTATAATTTAAATATCGCCCATATTATCCGACTCTCGTGTAATGCGGTCTAATTTCATCCATTAATATGTCGGATAAGGCCATGCCGTATTAAAAATATTTGGAACTGCGCCCCCACCCACATTCAGTGCGTGTGAAATTATCTAACCATTATCTACATATATATATATATATATATATATATATATATATGTATATATATATAAGACCATACTTGAACATTAATTTAACTTAAAACTTAAAATACCGATCAAACACATGCCTATCAAGTTAATGTCTGAAAGCAAATGCTGAATATTAATTTATGACTCAGACCTATTAAAAAAAATCCTTGTCTTGGAACTTAGTCAGTTTGTGTTTAAAAAAATCGAGGAAATCCCTATCTCGAACAAAAAATCTAATAGCAGGCGAGACTAATGCAGTTGCATTTATAAACAAACTCCTCACAGCAGTTACTTCCCACTGCGTAGGAGATATAGGATGCTTTAAGTCTGGTTTGAGCTTTTTTTCCACAAGTCCTATTGAAAATAACATTTAAAGTATATCGCGGCTACTTCCAGTCTTGAAATAAAGTATGATAGAATAACTTACATGTGTATGGATAGATTTTTGGATCAAACACCAAACGTATCCAAAATAAATTTTAGTTCTTAATAATTGTCTACCGTGTTTACATTAACGTTAGTTAAGATTTAACATGTTTATTTAAGATCGATTGCATTGAAAGCCCAATTCTTATTGAGCCATTTGAGTCAGTTTCCTTTATAGAACCACTACTTTTTCATTTTGCCGTAAAGTGTGGATCGAACCCGAGACCTTTCGGTCGATAGGCGGACACCACATCCACCACATTACCGCGACCTCTATTAAATCGTCATCAACGTTCAAAGAATATTGAATACGATAAAAAGCCAAATGGAGTTTGTTCATCGGACTTCGGTAAAACAGCTACACGTGTGCATTTTTTATGTGTGTCGTTACAACGACTTAGTATCTCGTTCGCACGGAATAACTACGGTAACTCGTGGGAATTAAGTGTGAGAACGAAATACTAAGTCGTTGTAATAACTTAAATAGATACACGCTCATGTCACCTCTGTGCCAAAGAACAGGACTAGACAATATAAAAGATTAATCAAAACGGCAACAAACAAACAACTACATGTACATTAAACCACTTGTCAGATCGGATTAAATTCAAATTTTCGTTATAACAATTAACCAGTATTCCGCCCTACATTCTGTGTACAGCAATGGAGCATTTTCGCAAGACTTTTCATTTTCGTGTAAACACACTGACAATAAACTAATAACGTAATTCCAAAATTAGACTTTCTGTCACATTATTGACGATCGTTTACATTTAGACTTTTTAATGAAATAGTCCAAATACCTATTGACAGTTCTGTTAAGGTTTACCTGTAGATTAATGGAAAGCCTCAAGTAAAGAACATTCTTTTTTATTTATTTTTTTGGATAAAATGTGGTTTTATTTTTTCTTCAATATTAAGTTTTAAGTGTTAACCCGAATGTTTCTTTTTGAAGAAAAAAAAAAACAGAACAAGCTAAACTTAGTTTCACTCTTTTCTGATATATTTTGCCTTAAAAAGCTTTTTCAAAGTTTGAACGAGGTACTAAGTTAATTTTTTGACGTCAATATACAATTGTTTTGGTTGAGAAACATAAAGAAAATGTAGTTAATTTTTAAAAACAAAATTTGAAAAAGCCTTTTAAGGCGAAATATATCAGAAAAGAGTGAAACTTGTTGTGTGTAAAATTTACTTTTATCCCTACTGGATACAAAACTGAGAAAAAAAACCATTAAAAACCCCAGACAAACTAAAAATAAAGATGAAATAAATAATGATCCCTTTATTTATCTGGACGATAATAGAATCAAACACTTATTTAAATAATAATAGTATAATAATACGAAAAGGTCATCCCAAAGTAGCGGCTTTACGTGAGCAGCAGAACAGACTTCTGAATATGCGTCGAATTCGGGATCCAAACCCGCCCTTCTGTTTCTTAAAACAGCCCTGACAACAGCTGCTCTTATCAGCGTCTGTTCTACCGGAACATGATCAGACGACAATCCGTACCGCAGGCGGAGCTGCCAGAGATGTTCGTCTGAACGGAAACATCGATTTCTTCAAGCGGTCCTCCTTCATAGAGTGTGTATTCAGTACAGTGTCCCTCTCTGGAGTATTGTCGAATGCACTTTTTATGAAGAAGAGATGGAAAAAATTCCTTGTCATCAGTCAGAAGGAAGGGGCCACCACGTCCCCAGTATGTGTACTGTGCGTGGTGAAACTGTGCCAACGGGAGATGGCTGACATTCTCCCAAGCTGAAACAAAACAGTGGATACATTTGATTCAGTCGTGGCTGGAACGGAATTTTTTATGTGGGTCAAATGGCATTAACCCATACATGTTATTTACGTCAAAATTATTAGGAGAATCAGGCTATTCAAACTTAAAGCTTTGTTTATAAGGAATATCTTATTTCCACTGGACAGAACATTTTTATCCAAATAAAACGGTACAGATAACGTACGGCGCAAACGTAAGAAGGACCTTAATAAATAATGTTGGACTATTTATTGGTTGATTATTAGAACGAGATTCGGCAAAAATAAGAGAATTTTCGGCTCGATGTTATCTCAGAATTGCTACTCTGTGTTCTATTTGTGTTGTCGTCTATACTGCGGCTAGATGCTATTATACTGCTATGAATATAATAATATATTGATAAGTTCTATGCAATGTATTAAATAATTCAAATTATTATAAAATTATTTGTCATAAATTACATTTTATCTCCCAAGTATTTCACCGTATTTTCTCTTTTCCGCCATCTTTAATGTTTATTATTATATGACGTCATTCATTGAAGATAAGCTCATATGCTGTAATTCATGGAAACAGGCGTATGACGTCATCTTACTTCGATTATAAATAAGGCCGAACTGTCGTTTGTCGTAAGTACCTTATGGGCACTCGTGGACAAACGATCGAATGATGATGGATAACCAGGTAGATAACTAGAGAGTGTAACGTCCAGTAATCAGATACTAGTAACTGACAAGAACCCAGATAATGACGGCTGTATGTAAATAAAATAAATGTATGATGACATTTAATTGACGTAGGGGTCTTTTATTTGAAAAAAAAAATGCTATTTAAAAATCACAATGTACTACAAAAACACGTAGCCATATAACCATAATAAACAATTACCTAAACTCATCTATTAATCGGTTTCATTGTTTTTAATATATCAAAATAAAAACTTCAACTGCATCAATATGAGAGAAATTGTATAGTACCACGAGGTCCTTTATAACATTATAAACCCATGTAATAAACATGGCACTCAAATACATAACAAACACAGCACATCAATACAACTGGGTTGACTGCTTTGAAACGTTAAATGCAAATCATTTTCATTTAAAAGCGGTTTTTACGAGCTCTTAACCTCACACCTAGCCAAAAACTATTCGCAAAAATTAAAAGGTAAAAAAAATAAAAACCACACGGCATGACGATCCTGATTAAGCAGTTAGTTAAAGCAGGTAACATAGTAACCATTTTAATGCTATGTGGTTTGATACAAACAAGAGCATAAGAAATGTAACTTTCTGAGACGCAATGGAATGAAACCAAATCAACTATGAATTCATTTTGTCTTTGATAAACGAGCTTAAGTTATATAGCAACATATAATTTAGCAAACAGGACATTGTTCCGCAATTCAAAGAAGTTAAAATATCTGTTTTTGCAATGTCACGGGGTCAAATACTGCTTCAATCGAAAAACAATAGATGGGAAATAAATAAAATTCTGAAATTTACTTATAGTCTTGAGCGTAGCAAATAGTTTATCAAACCATTTTTACATAAAAGTTCTACAATATCATACATGTACATTCTCGTCTTGATGGCAATTCCTGTAACGTCTATTGTGCATTGTTCAAGTTCTTCCAACCCGATGCAACTGATGTTAAAATATTGCGTTGACACAAAGCGACGAATATCCACCATTTTTGACCATATTTCGATTGACCACCACCATGTTTTGGTTCTGAAAACAAGCACTTGTCGAACATTTCATTCGGTAGCAAAGCTGAAACGATAAGGATACTTTCAAGGTCTTCTTTCATTTCTTTACATTCCATGGCATAGGACATTAGTTCTTCTCCTGTTAGGACTTTGTATTTCTTATCATGTTTCGCGGTAACTCCTAGATCTAAAATAAACCGTTGTTCCACGCGTAGTGCATAAGCCACTGGGTTTGTTAAGCATATAAATACACGATCAGCAAAATGTTTGCAGTTGTTTGCAATGTAATTGTACCTACTGTTCAGTTCATCAAGGCAATACAGCCATTTAATAAGATGACACACACCTATTTTTCCTTCACCCTAGTCCATGATCAACCGCCCCTCATTTCGAGGTGTTTGCCTGTAAAGGTCTGCCACGGTACTGTGTGTTTTGCTGCGCTGTATCGTAATACCATCAGTATGCTTTTCAATGGACCAAAACCACTTTTCAGTTTGAAATACGACAAACTTATGATACAAAACACAACTTGTAGGCTGCCACCTATGTAAAGGCGATTTATATGTCCACACATGTTTTATCTTCTCATTTTCCCCCACAAGTTGTTTGAGATTGCTCATAAGTGTATCATCTGTCATATTATCGTATTTAGCTCCAGATGAGGAGTCTGCATCGGGATCGAAGTAAATTGTGTACTTCCACTTCTCTCCGATTTTAGCTTGGTTTTTACTTAAGTTAGAGCTTTTACTGGTCCATAAACCCTGCAAAAAATAATCAATTTAAGTAGTTTTAGGCACATTAAAAAGCAATCGCTAATACTATCAGTGTTTATTTTAAGAACATTATTTTTTGTATAATCATCTTGAGCTGATCGACAGTGTGCTTTAAGATATTGTGTTGATGTTTGTAATTTACATTTAAAAATCGGAACGACGAGCATTCTTGATCATGGCCAGCATTTGATTCGAATTATATTTGATGCGTGTTTTTTATAATTAGGTTTTATTAATTTAACTTACCATGATTGTAGTGTGTATTGTCCACCGGCTCTTGTAAGTAGTGTGCACATCTGCAATTGTTGTTCGAAAATAAAAATTATCATAATAATTTTATTTACGAAGACAATAATAATGCTGAGTGGGCACCTGAAGATTTGGTCTTGCGCGCGTAACGTCCAGTACATATGCACATGCGACCTGTACTTGCGCATATGAAGAAACATATAAGTCGGATGCTATCTTTATGACACCTCCACAAACAACCAAACTACCAAATAGAAGCCGAAAACCTGTGTCTACCACTTAACAAAAGCGGCACTGAAACCAAAGTCAACACATTATGTATTTTCAACAATCCGATACCAATTCATTTAATAGCTTACAGGCTTTTCTCAAAAGTATTGTTGAAATATTTACAAGTGAAACGCAAACATTACGGGTTTAACTATCATCGATTTGTACACAATTGCAATTTGTTATATTTTCACAGAGTATTTAAACATACACTGTTGAAAAAGATAATTAAACATATAAGATAATTGTCGTCGCTTATAATTATAGTGACATGTGCATTTCAAATAAAACAATCAATAATATATACATATAAAATAAGCTCTCTGGCCATTGGACAAATCACTAAAACAGAGAATCATTAATATCTCTTATCGGTCATTACTATTAGAAAATTATGCCATAATATAATAATGTCATACAACCTCAAAGGGAGACTGTACGATTTTGTCAAATATTTATGAATTTATATAAAATGTGTGAAAAACTTGTTATACATATATTTCAATATCAATTAAAATAAAAGTTAAGAAGAACATGTGTCGAAAAATAAAATGCGAAATAAGCCAGATATTTAATTCTGAAATCGAAAAAGGCTTCCAGCCGAATTCGCCAGCATATATATCATGCATGTACAATTTGAATCTAAATTTAGTTTTAGTGCAGATTCGTTCATACGACACAAAGACACAATTTAGTTTCCTAGCAAATACGAGTATAAGTGTCGGCATCGGCTTTAACCAGCGCTAACTTGTCTTTGCTGCATTTTATGAAATTCGTATTCAATGTTTACCCTTTCTTGCCTATATTGTGTTATTGTAACATATTTTTTTATCAATATATTACAAGTTAACACATATGAAAATCGTACAGTCTCCCTTTAAACACGACTGTTCCTAAGCCTTGTCAAATAAACGTTTCTGTGTTCAACACTAAGCTTGTGAATATATTATGGATGATTTCTATAAATTATATAACTATAATTCTCAAACATAATATGCTTTAATACATTTCATACAGGTACAGACTCACATTAAATACCTTTCAAGGCCAGTACACGCGGACATATTTGTTTTCCATATTGAGTTTACGTGCCATTTTACGCACTTCAAACAATGATACAATTAAATTACCATAGCTATACACAAAAAGCCCTACCTGCACAACATCCGTTTAACAGACTACACAAAAGTTATTAAATATAATATATTTAACGCGACGTGTTAAACCTTTCTAACCTGACTCGAACGCAAAACACGGTACCCGGCCTGGTCGACTGCCAACGATCGAAGATATTTTGTAATTCAATATTTTGGCCTATTATTGCAAACATGTAGGCGTCTTTTGTCTTTATTGGGTTTAAGAAATCAACGTAATGATTACTAGTGCATTGATATTGGTCAATGTGGTTAAAAATACGTTACCTTACTCGCATGGATCGCATGGTTGTATAAAGTTTTTTCAAGCTCCAGTGCTAAAAAGTGGGTATCCGTAAAACAATTCTTTGATCATGCGGCGAATAAGCCTAACAAAATAATCCACTGTGATCACTTTTTGGAGAACATTTTGTTTTTTGTATAAAAATGTGCAGATGGTATAACTGTTACGCGTAACAATAATAAATAAAAAATAAAAAAGCTCGACCATTATATCTTTAATATATTGATTTAAATTTTACAATAATATGCAATTGGTTAAATCACTTAGTAATTACTTGAGTGTGCACAACGGCTTCACATCGACAATGAAAGTATTTGGTCTTGCAGTTTTAGACAAGACGATTTAAAAAACTTATCCGAGTAAGTATATGCAAAAACTTGTAAGCCCAGCGTGTTTGTGTGTTGGGGGCGGGGGAGTATACTTTGAATGAATTGTGTACAGGACCAATATGCACTATGCTATACCAAGTAATACACAACTGTATGAAACGTTATGAACAACTTTTTATCAATAAAAGCTTAGAAACATTTGTGTAAAGGCTCTTTAAAAAGGACCAGCGGATAAGGAGATTTCATAAGAACAAGTTGACCAACGCACGCATGGGGGACGACTGGAATCACGTTATAGCAATATCTCATCATAAGCAAGTTGTACTCAGGGGAGCTTAACATAAGAATCAAAGAATGATCTCGCTGATTGAGACTGACCTGACAACGTATTTGCGGTAAGATGGATGATACGAGTGAGTGCATTTAAAATGTAAAAATAAATTTCAAAGTGCACGTGAATTATCCTGTTCTATGTTGGCAACATGAACGTAAACAATCCCTCGCTTAAGGTAATGTTTTTCAAAATTTCTGTTTTAGTTCTTAACCAAATTTCACGTAATAACATAATAATAGATATAAACCAACATGTCACGTTTTGCAGGATAACTTTAGTATTTATCTTACAACTGCACGTCTTTTGTTAATCATGAATTGGTCTGCAACGTGTGGAATATTTTTTATATAAATCTCTAATAACGTTTTTTATGTTGCATCTCAAGCTGTCAAACGTTCGGCGGACACTTTAATTCTTAATAGAGAAACTTTACACAAAATGCTGTCACTCACGCACATAAATTGGTGTGGATAAGTAACAAAATAAAACATTTCTTTCTCACGAAACCTTTTTCTCTCTTTACTCGTAATTGTTATTAGCACTATTGTTAGTTTTATGAACATAATGGTACGTATTATTGCTTTTTATTAACTTTACAAGATGTATTGCCTTTTGCATTTTGCTTTAATTTATTTCAGATAAATGATACGCTGGATAAACGAACTGCAAAACAAGAGTACAATTCGGTTGTTTGTTAACAAACGAAGTATAAATTGAAACAAAGGTCCATTTAGCATAGCGAACTTATTTATCATATTATTGAATACCTAATTAACCTTTTGGGATGGTCAGAATATATGTCCTCTTCCATATTACTGCACACTTTACTGACTTTAATTAATTGATTTAATTAATGTATTTTAAACGTATACCATGATATGATTAAAATAAAAATAGATGGTGATATCGGTAGTTCATGATTGTATCAGTTTTGGAATAAAAGAATAACCGAACATGACAGAAGCTTGACAGGAATTGAACACACTAATAAAAGAGTTCCCTGAGATTTAAAATAATGGTTTGTTAAAAGCATCACCATCACCATTCCCGGTCTGGTCGTTGAGGGGCCGGGAAGGAAATGCGAGACGACTATAATAAAATCTTCCTCGAGTCAGGTCTGCTGTGTGCCGCTCAGAACAATTCAGCCATGGGAAGAGAGTACATTCTTTGACATTATCCAACCAGCTTTTCTTCTGACGGCCTCGACGGCGATCTCCCTCTAGCGTTCCCTGGAGAACAGTCTTGCATAGAGCGTCGTGCCTGATGACGTGTCCAAACCACGCCAGTTTTTGTCGTTTGACGGTCGCCAGTATGGGCGCTTGTGGGCGACCAAGTGTTGCAGTCATGTTTAGGACATGCTCGTTGGTCTCGTTCTCCGTGCAGGATATGTGGAGCAGTTTTCGGAGACGTTCGTTTTCAAATTCCTGAACCCTGCGTTACAGTATGATGGAGACTACGGTTTTTTTTAGAGCCTGTACTTGGAGGGGAATCTGATGGAGCTACTTGTCTACAACCCGCTCTAGCTGGCCATGTATGTGGTCGCCATTGAAATTCTTATTCGGACATCAGCGGTACTGTTAATATTCCTAAAAGGGTTGCTCACATGTACTTGAAGCTGGTCGCATCTTCAAGTTTCTCGCCGTTAATGATGATGTCTGCTTTGTTGTTGGTTGTGCTCAGGGGCGTACCTAGGCATACGGCAGTACGCACGTGCGTATAATTCAGTTTCAAACTTGAAAAAATGAAAAATCGAAAAATGCAATAAAAAGTGAGGGCTTAGGGGGGTTAGGGGTATAATTATGTAAACAAGCAAAAAAGACGTCCACTTTTAGAAAAAAAAACTGGGTACAAAACACAACACAGTCTTAACTCCAAACATACGAAGTTAAGTATTTTTTCACTGATGAGGGGTAGTAATCACTGTGTAGACTCAACTCGTTTTACGACTGTGTTGTCGCCCTTCAATTTTTGGGAACCAATATTCGGACACGGGTACCAGATTATGTTTANCCATGATCTGAAACTTCCCTCTGCTGACCTGCATCCCGTATGCTCCTGCTCTTTCAGAGAGTCAGTTTGTGAAATCTTGAAGTGCACTGCTGGTTCCACCCATAATGTCATCAGCGGATCTCAAGTTGGAGATGGGTCTTCCACTGATGGAGAAAAGAGGTGTTGTGGAAATGGAAAGTCCCTTGCATCATCTTTGCATAGAAAAGGTTAAACAGGACGGGAGAGAGCAGACATCCCTGACGGACGCCCACTGATGTGCTGAAGAAGTCCCCCTGCTGTCCCTCGGGAAGTACAGCGATGATGGCGTTTTCGTAGAGTTTCTGGATGGCTTGCATCAGCGATTCGTCAATGTTGAATCCTCTCATAACATGCCATAGGCCATCATGTCACGCGCGGTCGTAAGCTTTCTTAAAGTCGATTAAGTTGTGAAAGAGCTATCGTTGCTGAGGCAGGTGTTTCTCAGTGATGACTCTGCAGTATAAGATCTGTTCCACTGTGCTCCACACAGTTCTGAATCCAGCCTGTTTTTGGCCATCAGTTACTCGGCATTACGTTTCAATCGATTGAGAATGATGGTAGCCTGGCATTGCTGGGACGACTGATTAGGCTGATGGTGAGGTAATTCTCGAAATGCTTAAAAATTGCCCTTTTTCGGTATCCACTTGTGCCAATTTCTCCTCCGATATCTGTTGGAATATAGCCGTCATGGCTACAGTCGCTGAATCCCCTCCGTGCTTAATCATATCGAACGGGGACGTTGTCCATTCCTGCCTAAAGAATACGCTATGCCTCCAACATCTCTCTCTTAAATATAGACGGACTTTGGTCGTCCGCTTCTAGACTGGGGTCGTTCGGAAGGAGACTGGAGTCTGGTTAAAGATGGTATGTGTAGAGGTCCATGCAGTATTCAGTCCAACTGTACTGCGGCACTTTCGGTTAGGAGATTCCCGTCAGCGTCTGCTAAAACACTGGTCTTGGGCTTACTGGTCTTGGTGAGTGTCTTAAGGGTGTTGTGAGCCTTCGAACTGCTGCCTGTGATATTCTTTTTGTCAGTGTTGATATATTGTTCCTCAATCCACTCCTCCTTGACCTCTATTATTTTTCCGCCTCAATTACCTGTTCGCTTTCTGATAATGTTCCAAAGACTCCAGGCTGTTGTACTTCTCATGCCTCAGCTCTCTTATTTTCTCATAAAGGACCATGATTTTGTCACCCATGGCTTTTTCTCTTTTCTTTCTACCAAGAACTTCATCGGCCGATGATAGTAGGACATCCTTGATGTTTTTGGTTATGGTGTCAATGTCGTTGTCTAAGATGTTCAGGGTTTCAAACTTGCCACATATTCTGCTCATGAAACACCTCTGCTATTACTTGATATTTTAAATTGTGTAAGTCAAATCTTACGAGAAGTTTCTTGATGATGAGCTTGCCATATAACTTCAGCTTCATGGTTTTGAGCACTTAGTTATGGTCACAACCGATGTCTGCGCACGGAAACGTTCTTGTATTTGCCTTGTTGATGCTGAACCTGAACCGTTGCGGCGCCTTAATGGTTAAACACAAACAAGAATTTAAAAATAGCGTAAGAATAAAATAGTGCTTTTATATATATATATATATTGTTACATATAACATTATGTTTTTTTTTCATCTTGTTATTTTCTTGTATTCAATGTAAACATAATTTGATTTTGAATGCATTTGTCATTATAAGCGTTTAAATTAGTTTTGCAATATTTGTCTAGAAAACAATGTTTTTTCTATTATTTGACCTAGTTACCTAGTTTTTGACCCCAGATGACCCAAATTCAAACCCAATCCAGATTTCATCAAGATAAACATTCTGACCAAATTTCATTAAGATTGGATGAAAACTGTGACTTATATTGTCTACACAAGGTTTTTCTAAGATTTGACCTATTGACATAGTTTTTGACCCCAGATGACCCAAGTACAATCCCAACCCAAATTTTATCAAGATAAACATTCTGACCAAATTTCATAAAGATTGGATGAAAACTGTGACCTCTTCTGTTTACACAAACAAATTGTTGACGCACGCACGCACGCACACACGCACGCACGACGGACACCGGACATCACACGGTCACTTAAGCTCACCATGTCACTTCGTGACAGGTGAGCTAAAATGGATATCAATATACGTATTCAAATTGTAAGCATTTCGCGAGGGCAGTCTTCCATCGTGTTGCGAAAACCAAACAAATGCCTTAATAATGTAATGAAGAGTGAAGGAAAAGTACTTAATAACCCTTCATATAAACCGGGTACCCTCATGGTATGCGACGTATATGGTGGAATGTGACAAGTGCTTAATATCGTCTTATACAGGCTAGATACAATACAATACTGACAATTGTTGATGGAATCTTACGGAAAATTACTTTATAATTCCTACTTGTTGTTGTTATATATGCAGTATTCAATATACACGTCATTTTGTAGCATTCGTGTTATCATTTATTGTATGCATAGGTATATTTGATTCAGATCATTTTAGACGCACTTTTTATTTGTGATTATGTCTGATGAATGTATGAGGCTCGGAAAGCCGTCAAACCGGTTTACACCCCGAATGCTTTCTACTTACCTTTTCATGGCGGTGATCCCAGTTGTGATACGTGTATGCTTATAGTTGGTGTTATATTATAAAAATAGTGGATAAAATCAAAAATTGCTCTTCTGACAGAGGTTCTGGAATTTCATCGTTTTATATTTATAACTAGAAATGGCGCGGCAGAGGCCGACGCGTATCCCCACACCGAATGTTTGACCTAGGTGTGCCCCAGGGTTGGTAATGGGGCCATGCATAGTCNCGGACGGACGGACGGACGGACGGCGGAGATAACCACAATATCCCCACCTTTTTTCACAAAGTGTGGGGATAATTAGCGTAATATCTGTGAAACAAAGGATAAACAACGCCTTATATAAAAAGATACCTTGATGTACTATCACTTTAATGGCGGATGTTTATATTACACGAAATTCATCCATCTGCTTGGAAATCTCGCAATAAAAGTGGCGATACTTACAGGTATCGTCTATTTAAGGCGTTGTTAAGCCCTTTTCCGTGAAAATCCGCCATTTATTTCTTCTAGATTATTCTCTGTGGACCACCACCATCTTCTTGTCTTGAATACAATAAACACGTGGAAGAAGATAAATGGTGTTATTTGAAAATTAGAAAGAGGCCGTTGATAAGCCCAAACTTTCTCTATATCCTCGTTCGCGCCTACATTTTAAAGGAGCTCTGTCATTATTCCGTCGTCGCCAACATGACCGTGTATTATGCCTCCGTTTCAAAGATCAAAAGAGATCTTGTAATGTCACTTTCCTCGTTGCTCTAACGCCAAGGTTGAAGATTTATTGACTGAATGTCCCTAAAACAAAAGTGATATTTTCATTGTTTTTGGAATACTTTGGACTTTGTAAACTTTCAGATGATTTGCATTGACCTTTTCAAAGTTGTGACTTCATCTGAAAGCATTTTCGTTCTTTGCTCGATTTTTGTTCTGAGTAATGTTTCTGCCACTAGACCTAATTAAAGGTACTCTAGCTGCTAAAAAAATATTCCCCTACATCGCTACAGTTGTGATTTCATTGTTTGATATCAATATTAACACTGATGTGAACCTCAAAAACATGTACATTGATTTTACATGGTTCATCGTTATTTCCATGTCAGTTAGAATTTTCACGTAAATATATCGTCTTAATATGTGTTAACCAGTGAACGTAATTTATATTTCTTATACATATTACTTGAAGTAATAAATATATAGAGAAATACATCCTCCCAAACCTGGACTAGTAGAGACTTTGCTCAAGATATCATGGTTGTCCATTTTATCCATTGTATCATAAATAAATGAGACGTTCGTTATGTGTGCAATTTCGTTTTCGGTACTGCTAAGCTTTACTAACCTGAGTCAGCAGGTCGAAAATACGAATATTGTTAAACTTGTCCGTAAAGCAGATGGAGACGTTTGTTGACGTTGACAAACAAAATTCCATTATCTGTAAAACTAACTTATGCAAAATGTAACGATCTAAAATGGATAATTTCATTCTTATGAGATTCAATAAGAACATGTTTGATGTGTTTTATTGAGAATGGAACATGGTTTGTATTTAAAACATACACTTACACTGAACTATTAAAAGAAAAATACACATACCTTCTAGAAACCCACTTTCCACAGCAAGGAATACCTACAATAAAACAAAAGCCACCGAATTCATTACAGCTGATCAATTATTTAACTTAATTGAGAAGTAAGCAAAATTGCATTTTTTAATTTTTCATATAACGTAATGAACAGATTTTCAATTACTACATGGGGATCACACTCTAGCATTTTTTAAACTTCTAAATGAATCCTAAAATATTAGTGTACCTTTTGTTTTACGTATTGTTTTGCGGTGGAGTATGTATTGCGCTTGACTGACTCATTTCAAATGCGATATTGACTTTTGCAATTGTTCACAGCAAAAAAAGAAACGTTAACTGAAAGACAAGTTCAAATGCAAAGTACTTGAAGCTGGTAATTTCTTCTAGCTTCTCGTCGTTCATGGTGATGTCTGCACTGGTGTTGGTACTGGTGTTACACTGATCAAAAACTTGGGCTATTTGCATTCTTGATATGTTGAAATAAACCATAAACTGTATATGGTATATGGAGAAAAACGTCATTTTAATAAATACTATATAATCATGTTAATGAATTACTATTAATTTTCCGTACAAATGCCTGTTTTTCAAAACAAAACTGTGAATTATAAAAAAATATGATTATTAAAAGTATTAGGAAATATCATTGTTTTTAGTTGTATAATTTATTTATTTAGGCGAAGCGAGCATCACATATTTCCGATAACGGGCCGACGGCGGCTCGTTAAATAATCTTGCCGATTTCGGGCCGAGCAAATGCCGATGGGCAAAACGATAACGACACGAAGTCGTTGCCGATATCGGGCCGATATAGGAACGAGATCGGACCGACGGCGGCACGATGAATGTTTGCTAGCTGGGAGGCACAAACATTAATGTCAAACATATCGATTTAAACCTAGTCCATGCTACACTTGTGGAAACATTATATATGTCAATACAATGCGATGACTCTTATAGGGGTTTACAAACACGTCTTCGTATGTTTAGCCCGTCAGCCATTTATTAGCAAAATAACCACATCAAATGAGTTAATTGGTTTACACTGTTAATAAATATTGCAGCATTACAGCCCAAAGCGGATATTTATTATAAAATGAGCTGCAATTGTATCGTAAATCCCGTTTTGGTTTTAGTTTGGTTTGGTTTATTTTTGATGAACGGTATTTACATATGCATCGTTATAATGCCAATAATTCCACTCTTTCTCCGCACTATTTGTACTACACTCGTTGCCCATACTGTTGTTTTGTGATACTCATTTGAGTACTTATGCTATTGCATTAATCATTAACTTTATTTTTGAAGTGATTATGTTTAAATCATGTTTTAAAGTTATCGCTTGGTATGTGAGATAGGATTGTATGCTCATTTGACTGTTCAATGTCGATCAGGTTGTACAAACAAATTCATAAGACGAAATATACAATATATGTGCTGTTTAAAAGCCCAACATAATCAAATCATGAAACCGTGTCTAATACGGTATTCCATTTGCAAATATAAACTTATTTTTAAAAATAGAACATTCTTTAACGTGTCCATTCCCCCTGTTCGTATTTCGTTATGAAATACAATGTTAAACGTAGCCTGTTTCAAGTATATATTTATTATTAAATTATAAATGTGCCATACATGTTTCAATAGAACACAACTTTTAGGTCTTATATTCGTACCAGGATTGTATTCAGACATGATTATATTCACAATACTGAGCTATAAATACATTTCGTACAGAAAAGTGTAATGTAAGACGTATGCACACAGTACACGGGTCAGCTAATTCAACTTTTCAACCAATCTGGTAATAAAAGTAAATTTAAAAGACGAATAATACAATAAACATAATATTCAAAAAGTCAAATCTGATCAAATCTTAAAAATGTCTATATTTGAACAAGGCGAAATTGTCTTTTGAGCAATTAAATTACATGTGTAGAATGACCGGTTGCCGGGAATCTTCTTTCAAATATATATACACTGTGAATATGCGACATCAAAATGAATGCTATGGCTTTAAAGCCACACATCGCAAAATGTAGAACATGTTAATCCATACATATAGATGCCATTTGAAAGTGTGCAAAAGTTTCATTAAATTTATAGCCTAGTTAGCAAAAAAATTATTATACATCCAGGAATTACCGCTGTTAAAATCGAAAGTAGGATTTCTATACGTATATGCCATTTCGACAAACGCGATTATTTTTAAGTTTTAAAGCGCAAAAAGACGGATTTCTACCTTGTTACCACCAGATATGCCAAATAAGGTGTGTGGCTTTGAACGGACTTGCTAACAGATTTTGGCATGTTATGAAGTTTTTCATTAAATGCTTTTAATTGATAAATGTAAATATCTGAACTAAAAAGCTCCAGTATAAAACAAGCATAAAATTAAAGAAAGAAAAAAAGTAATCCACACCAGGGCTCGAACCACTGACCCTTGGTGTAAAAGTCTAGCGATTAAACCATTCGATCATCCAGTCAATTTGAGTCGCGGTGTATTTTATACATCAAATAAGCAATCCTCGTTATATCACAAAATATAACGAAAACAACAAAACTCTCCAAATTATTCAATCGTTTCCCGTTTGTAACGCTTTATAATTTTAAGGTTTGTAAAATCGTCAAAAGATGAATATAACGGATATATTAGAGCAAGGTAAACATTCAGTATTACTGTTTCCTTGCAAATATCATAACTACAACGAAAAATTGCAGATATGAAACATTTTTTTTTTCAATTTGCTTAACAAACTCTTTTTATTGCTTTAACGACAATCATTCTCATGATTTCCGGTTTAAGTCGGAATCACATAACTCATAATTGTGTATGTTTTAAGGGTTTATTAGAAGGTCTAACACATGTGTTATTAGTCGTTTATTTGTGAAAAATGTGTAAACATATTTTAGGAACAACATGAATTAAAGTTCCTTATTTCCATTCAGAAGTTACTTATACAACAAACACATGCACATATTAACAAACCTTAGCATCCAATCAGAAGAACATGTACGATGAGGAAAACAATGTACATGAACAGATTTCTTTGGGCATCTAGCAAGTATTTTTTTTGTCAGCATATTGCCGATATTAATGCAGTTTTTGTTGTTATGTCCAAGAATAAACATTTAACTATCGATTTAAACAAAAAAAGTAGACTTTTAACTATTTTCACTTTAGAATGTAGGTATATTCATTAATAGGGCTGTAGTGACGGATACACGTGCTACATTTACGTAAAATAATAAAATAGCAGTTATTTTTCAGGTTGTTTAAGCAATCCCAGCAAATAAGGATACACCCAACACGCACAACCATGGTAAAACAGTTTTTACACAATTCCTTTTTTTCTAAATATTTGTAAGAAATTTAATAATCTATTTGTTTATGAAACAAAGTCTAGACAAGCTACACGATCAACTGAAGGTCTACAAAATACAAATTATTTTAATTAACCTAACTATGCATTGCTCACACATATTTGTAAGTCTTAATGAATGTTTGTCTACCAACGTTGTGCGCTTGTCTGACATTTGGTCAGAGAACTATACGGTTATCCATAGAAATAAATATTTATTTATTTGCCCTAGAGTTACCGTTCAAGCTAAGTAGTACCAACGGCTAAACACGGCGAAGAATGGAAGTACAAGATTTACTTGTTCACTGAAGCGGACATGGAAAGAGGTGCAAAACACACGGAAATAGAAGTTGACGTGCTTGAAATGCTCTCTACGAAAATGTAGGCTGGATGAATAAAATACGCAACGTGTGGGCGTATCAGGTGCCACTGTTTGACATCCCTGCTACGCAGTACATACCATATTTTTACCATATGTTTATTATATTTGAGACACACGATAACGATAATTGCTGGTGGTCCATTGAGAAGAACACTGAGGGTATAAGCTTACAGCGAGGCCGAGATTGTTTGGAAGTAAAAGACTATTTCCAGTACACCAAACGCATCCGTCCCGTAGCCCAGATGCACTTTACCGACAAATGCTAAAAGAGCATTAACGATATCTTTCAATGGCTCTACAACAACAAGGAGTTAAATAAACAATATCATTATTGGAGCAGAAGCTGCCAAGACGTCGCAGCACGTCGTTATGAACACTTGTCCGTCCCGTCTGTGACCAAGAAATAATGTAACGCTGTGGGTAATATCTAAGATGAATATGTGTAAATACTGTTACGTGTTCTGTGTTTGTTTTGCGTATTACCATATACAAGATTTGGTTGGTTATTACAATGCAACACACGATTCGTAGTTGACTCAGATAAAATATACATGTCAACTGTTCTGTTTGTAGGACAAAACACTTAGGAAACGATTCATTATGGTTTTAACAGAATAAAGAAATATTAAATTCAATGCATGATTATCTTACACTATTTAAGTGCCGCCAACACACAACGTGCACACTATGTATTTCAGTAGATATAAATATTAAAGACTTTCAGAGAGGCATATAGTGATTAAAAATAAACTATTTACGAGAGGCCTAAGTACTTTATATATAAAATTGCGTTAAATTCGCCAAAACGTGATTCTCTTAAGTTGTCTTACAATTCACTAACATGCTTCTTTTTAATTGTGTTTCCAGCAACATAAATATGTTTTAGATACTGATGAAGTTGACTGATTTATTGAACTATTACGGTTCAAGAGTTTTAATTCTTTGCTTTTGATCAATTAATTATTCACTATTCTCGATTTTGAAGCATGTATAATAACTAGTCTTTTATCCAGCAAATATATGTGGCGTGTTATGAGAAAACTGGAAAAAAATGCATGTGCGTAAAGTGTCATCCCAGATTAGCCTGTGCAGTTCGCACAGGCTAATACGGGAAGACACTTTCCGCCTTAGCTGGATTTTCGCTAAGCATAGACATCATTTAAACGAAACATTCTATTAAAGCGGAAATTGTCGTCCCTGATTAGCCTGTGCGGACTGCACAGGCTAATATGGGATGACATTTTACGCACAAGGATTTTGTTCAGTTTTCTCTGAACACGACACATATATCTCATGCTTAAGATTGTGCTATGCTTGTGATTAAACGAAGATTGTTAAATTTAAGTTTTAATTATTTCATTTGATGTGAAGTTTGTACAACAGTGTATCTTTATTTTCTCGTATCATCAGAAGTGGTCTGAAATTGTTCTTTGTTAAAACGCATACGTGCATAAAATGCATTAATTAATTAAATTTGCCGTGCTGTGATTACACGTGGTGGCGTTGACGATTTCATCGACGCAAAAATAATTAAGACTAATATGTGTATGTCCTTATTCATGACTGGTGCACCCGTCTTGCTGGTAAATGAATAAAAAATGGTACAACGCAAACGGTGTGTCAAATAACTGCATATATACACCGCGAAAGTCGGTTCATGGGGTTTGTTAAGATCTTTCATGACTTTTGTCGAATACAAGGTTTCCATCAGTTAGCAATTGGTAATCTTACTTTATGCTGTATTAAAACAATGTAATGCTGTTATGGACGTGTTAACCGTTTTTAGGAATTTGGCTCCACCTGTAGTAGTGAACGTTCTTCAAGAGAACTTACAATTTCATATCATATACCCAACATATTCTCGCCCTTAAAAGTCTTTATTATATATCTGTTCACTCGATAAAGAAAAAAAGCCAAACGCATATTCAGATATTATAAGTTTCGAGAAACGGACACATGCGCCGTAACGGAATGGTGAACTGAATGTGAGCTGTTATGAGATAAACATAACAGATTCCAGACCAGACCAGATGAGACCAGATTCGTACAGAGACATATTATTCAGCGAAAGTAAGGATTTGATTTTTTGAGGTTGGGCATCTGACCGCAATCTCAAATAAGTTACTGCATCCGACGAAATATTTTGATAACTTACAGTAACGCTTTTAGTTGTACACACTTCTTAGATCATTCAAGTATTCTGTTTACGAACACACGCGCCACAATGGACAAAGGGAAATCTAAGCACTAACATTTATACGAGGTATTCTATGTACGCTTGGACAGTATTAATACATTTGTATAATAAAGAAACACATTCTTTTACCAAATTCTGTACTTGTAATACAGTTTACACAAAACAAACAGTTTGTTTGATTAACTGAAATGCATATATAACCTTAGAAACTGGCTGTGTGTTTTAAAAAACAAACATTTTGTAAATAACACAGTACATGTATGATAAATTATTCGTAAAACATGAATGGAGAAAATAGTTTTTCATGAATGAACACACTTTTTCGTTTGTGTTGTGTATTTGTAGAATATTAATCTTTGATATAATGACATAAATCGTGTTTTTTTTTAATTACAGTTTTTCTGATAATGCCACGTGGTTGAAAACAGCTTTAGCAAAATGTTTGCAATTGCTGCCTAATAGATTGTACTTTTTTCTTAGCTCGCCTTCTTTATAAAGCCATTCTATTAGTTTATGGACGCTCATTTTGCCTCTGTCTTCTTTAAGAACTTCCCATTCGGACATTCGTTTCTTGCGTCTGTAACGATCAATGACGGCCGTTTTGAAGTTACTTCTTTGGATCGTTATACCATCAGTATGCTTTTCGATGGACCACCACCATTCGTCAGTTTTAAAAACAATAAACATATGAAAGAGTAACCGAGGTGACGACTCTCCTTTCATTAGTGGCGCTTTATATGCCCACACATTAACAATAACTTCGTCTACTCCGACAAGCTGTTTAAGCTTCGTCATTAGCTCTTCCTCTTTGATATCGTATTTGTCACCATAGTCGACTTCAGCTTCAGGATCGAAGTAGATTTTGTATTCCCATTTGTGCCCAGTTACTACTGCATTTGA
>VMBQ01003095.1:137835-160049 GCA_007657795.1 Dreissena rostriformis
TACGATGAAGAGAGTGCGAGAATACGATGACGAGAGTGCGAGAATACGATGACGAGAGTGCGAGAATACGATGACGACAGTACGATATGACTATCGCATTGTCGCCATCGTACTATCGCAATGAAAGCCATCGTACTATCGCGTTGTCACACTCTCGTCATCGTATTCTCGCACTCTCGCATTATCGCCATCGCGTTCTCGCCCTCTCGTCATTATATTCTCGCACTCTCGTCATCGTATTCTCGCACTCTCGTCATCGTACTCTCGCGTTCTCGCATTCTCGCCCTCTGGATTTTAATGTGTAACCACGATGGCACTAACGATATTCCGTAATTTCTAGCTGTTCTTCTTCTCTAAATCTTGTACATAGTTACAATTCACACTAGAAAAGAGATCAACAACTACTTTTTGTACCAAATATTGAATGGCGCTGTTTATAATGTAGTGAACAAATACCATATCAGTGTTTGAAGGCTGTTTCTGTAAGTATCGATGCAACCTGTAAGTAGAACAAAATGTCAATACAAAAACAAATATAGAATAAACATCACGTTAACGTCGTTTTTACCTCAAACATTCAACTATAAATCAAAACGACAAAATAGGAAACACCCTGTTTACCTTAATATTCGACTGCATATGCACTGAATAAAATAGAGACGTATAAGAAGGCTTATTACTTATCAGGCGCACGATGTACAACAAAACACGCTATACTTTATGTTTAAATTTACTTGTTCAATTGGTTGTGACCCAATACAAACAAATACCTTATGCTACTCGGAAGGTAATCCAATACAATGCTTACAGAAAGCTTGCAAGATTTGAGGTAAACGTAAACCATAAATATATGAGTCATGCTCGATTTTTGAGCAAAGTGCAGTGTAGAGGCTGTAGTAAACAGGCGCGTTTTGTATTTTTGTACTATATATCTTAACAACAAACCTTGACAAGGGAAAGTAAAATGATCCAAATTGCAGATTTATCCTTAACGCAATAAGGAAACAGTTTCGACATTAGTCTATACACACACCATACCCTTTCACTCTTAATTTCTGGTTTATCGCGGTATAATTGTGTAGTCTAAAATTAATTTATACAAACACGCTGCCGTATCTCTATATGAAATATAATAGCAAAAACATACTATTATTGTTTTACCTAACTACTTTTATTGATAGAGATCTTGCATTGGGCATTACCCAAATGGAAACCATCATGTTCAAACGACGCATAGACACAAATTTTGACCAAGTTACAATTATGCGTTTAAATCCATCTCGCTGAATTTCAGGGTCTGAAATCGGGGGAAAACATAATGAACACTCGATACACGTTTATTACATCGTTTAGCTTTCAAGATGAGAAAACAAAAAAAAAACACCGAAAGAGTATACTGAACGCCTGAATAGGCTACCCTTATTTGCCAGTTTGCTACAAATAACACAGTTTGAATTCAATTTCATACTGAAAAGCATTGCTAAAAATTTGTCATTTACATTACGCAATTGATTTTTAAAGACACGCGTCATGCGAAAATGGGTCTTATGCCATATGCGGCCAGCATAGCTATAGCCCAGCCTTCGCATCTCGCAGTCTGGTCAGGAGATGCATAAAGAGACCATTAAAGCTTGCTTGGTTATATAGCGGACAACGTACGTCACATAACAACGTCGCCTCTGACCAGACTGCCCAATTGCACAGGCTGTACTTGAACTACGCTGGCCAAAACCCCATAAGACCCATTTTCGCATGACGATGCTATGATGTGTTTTTTTATTTCAAGGATTTGTGATTTGTGATTTGAATGTGTCGAAAGAAAATTGCATGTAAATCAAATAAAGACATTCTATATATTTCGATGGTGAAGAAATAAACTCATAAAAAGCCATGTGAGGACAATTTACAACTAGTTTTGTTTGTGTTGAATTCAATATAATTAGTAAATTATAAATCAAAAATCATTTTGATGAAAATACCGTCTTGAAAAATAAACTAAATTGTACAAACTTAATTATTTCATGCTATCGTTTCTATTAACTATTTTTAATTGATCGCTTGCGAACAACTAAGGTCAATATCACACTTTGGCGCGTAAGCGGCAGTTTGGTTTTTAATTACTATCACCTAATAACAAAAGACTTGTTAATTGAAATATGATAAACAGGGCCTTTCTCTCACAAGTGAATTGCATGTATCCCCCCTCTCCCCACCACGAGTTGTCGCAACCACGATTTATCGCGGACATGTATTACAAACAAAAACGGAAAATGACAGACACATTTTTTTTATGAAAATCATTAATCGGCGATTATTTTTTTTTAATGACGAAAATTCGAACCGACGAAAATAAATAGTTGCACAGTAATTATCCGACTCTTCAGCAACTGCACGGGTGATAACAACAAAATAATACAGTGTAAA
Source organism: Dreissena rostriformis (assembly GCA_007657795.1). Taxonomy (NCBI): domain Eukaryota; kingdom Metazoa; phylum Mollusca; class Bivalvia; order Myida; family Dreissenidae; genus Dreissena; species Dreissena rostriformis. Next base: position 140,260 of record VMBQ01003095.1, read on the forward strand.
TTTTGATCTTATGTAAAGTTTGTTCTTATTCACAGTTGTCAATTTATAAAACGTTGAACATTAGTTCAACAATAACTATACTATAGACGACGACAAACAAGTTAACAATTGATCACTGCAAACCACTTCTACTTTATAATCGATAAAACCGTTTATAACACAAGAAATATCTTTTTAAAAGAAAATCAGCGTATATCCTGACTTTTTGAAAAATTAATTTAAAATAAAAACAAAGATTAAAGTATTGTTGAGTTCTTTATTCACTTAAAAGTCGCATATCCATCGCATGAAATGTTCGTCATGAAGTGCACGTTTATTAAACTGCATAATCGTGTTCGGTGATACAAATTTTAATACGTGTGATCAAATCGTACATGTACTCACGTAGCGTTTTACGAATTTATATCTTCGTCATCGAAATATTTGATTAAGACGCAGTTTTTTCCCACACATTCACATAACACTTTTACATCCGCTTCATGCCAAAATTGGTCTTATTGCATATGCGGCCAGCGCAAAACAAGCCCAGTCTGGTCAGGGGCTACGCTTTTATGCTATAAAAAGCATGCAAGGTTTCGTATTATCTCCTGAGTATCCTTCTCAGTATGCGTATCATGACAAGACTGCTCGGATGCACAAGCTGGACTTGAGCCACGTTGGCAGCTCATTGCATAAGTCCCATTTTCGCATGACGCGGGTCTTTAAAAATCTCATTGCGTCTTGTAAATGGAACATCCGACCACGATACTTTCCGATAGAAAATTGAAGTCACACTGTGTTATTAATAGCAAACTGCCTATTCTGGCTTTCAGGAAAGAATTTCAGACAGACTGACCGCGAACGTCAGACATGTGTGACTAGATAATTAAACGATTTCCCTTATATCATGGACACTGTACTATTTCCACAAATTAAGTAGTTTTGTCTTACCATGCAAGACAAACGGCATTTACCGATAGGCTTTCATTCATTTCTTTCCCTTCAATTTGTGTTATTTGATATCTTGAAAGCCATAATATGTTATCAACATAACGCGTTTATTAATAATGCATTCCGTCTTCCCCTGACGATTTACTGACCCAGCACTGACCCTGAAAGTCTTGGGGATGGGATTTACCGGTAATGCGTAATTGTAACTGGGTCAAATGAACATGCAGAGAGTAGTCCGCATTTCCCTACACTGATGAGTGTTACATCATATACTACAAAGACGCGGTGATGTTGCCAATGTTCCGGGGATTATGCTCAAATCAACCAGTGGAATGAATGGAGTGTATTCATTCGGGTCTGATGGCATTATGTTAAGGTCATTTAAGGTTAAAAACTGGGTTAACCAGCGACGCCGACAAACAACTAAATAGCAAAAGCTAGATTGGTTGACAACGTGTGAACTGCTAGGGTAACACGTAATGCATTGAAACCAATTGCGGGTCAACAGCGCTGTCCTTATGACTACCTAATACGTGCGTAAAAAGTATTGCTCGCAGATTTATTTTATTTATTTTCATCAATTATCTTTTTGCATATTTTTACAATGTTTATATGGTATTACAAAAAGTTGTGTAAAGGAAATTTTCATCGTGAAATTTTATTCGTAGTGTAATAGGTATGCGATATTCCAACGATATTCATTAAATGGTGATTGCAAATATTTATTTTTGTTATTAACTGGTTGTCATAATACAATTGCTATTGTATGTTCTATGCTTTCAGAAAGTCTACAAAGGGACACGTTGTTGTTATTCTGCGTAAGTGATCTATATAACATCATTAGGATGCTAAAAATTGCACACACATCTCGACATTTGCGTTTGGACATTCTCTATACATTTGAATGGGTTGTGTTTATTTTAAACTTGTGATTTAAAAAGCGATAACTTCATTTTGAGTTTTGTCTAATGTTATGCAATAGCGAACAACTTCAGTGCCTTCAGCTCTTTGATCGTAATTAGCTGAGATACCATGTGCATGTGAGTGCTAGAGTGTTAACGAAGTTTCAGTACAGCATTACAATGAAAACTGCCCTCTCCCTGATGGCCACGGACCGCAACCATTTTCAAATTTACCCCAGATATCATTGGAACAAAACGTTTCATGAAGATTGGACAAAAACGTGACTTCTAGAGTGTTCACAAGGTTTCACTATATCTATAGAAGGAAAACTGCCCCGCCTCTGGTGCCCATGTTTTTTTTGGTCAACGAACCGGTTTAAAATATAATTATTTTATAGACTTTTGATCAAGTTTAATAAAACATAGTTCATGATTTCCTAAATATATTGGTGGCTGAATCTGTAGGAATGGTTTCAAACTATAGGTAGATGAACACATCAGCACGACATAAATATTTCTGCAACATCAGCTGTTATTCATTTACGCAATGTTTTGTTTTGCGTTTTCATTCTACATTTCGGTAAATAAGGCATTGTAACAAGGTATTATTTAGATAAGACCGTGTTATATCAAACAATATTTGTCTTCAAAATCATGAAAAAAATCATGCGTTCTTGAAATAAATGAATGAACGTATGCATGAACAAACGAACGAACCAACAAACGAACGAGCGAATAAATGAAATGAGAATGAAAATTCTGTGATTGCTGGATGTAAGGAAAGGCAAATCAGGATCCATCCCTGGTCTTATCTTGTCTTCCAATTGCATATCACCATCCACAAATCTTACGCAATCCTCTTAACTGTGTAGGAATGTGACAACAAAATTACATAGCATATACCCCCGTTTAAGATATATCGTATTACAGCACTGATAACAAACATTTACACCATACGACTTAAAACATACCGGTGAAGGTGTGTTATTTTGTCAAATAACACTAACGCCTTATTAGTCCTTAAACACCATATCGTCACCTCCCCGCGAAAATGGCCAATCTCAGTTTTGGCGCGAAAACATGTTTTTACATTTTTGCAAAGGTGAAAACGGCCCGCTTCTCCCGCGAAAAATTCCAAGGTCCTATCTAATCGGAATACAAAGTTATACCCATGTGAATGTGTGCGAAAATTTCCAAAGTAAATGCGGCGGATGAAAAAATATGAGAAAATTGTCTAACTCAAGCGCTTTAAAAAAAGCTTGAGTCAAAGCTTGAGCTAGACAATTTTCTCATATTTTTCACACGTCACTTTAAACTTTATGACACATGTAGGGACATTTAAAAAGTCATCATGCAAAGTTTTAGCTTCATTCTGTATTTTTTAAAGAAAATATGAAGTGTTTTCCTTCTCCTGAAAACTTGTAAATATTGAGGTTGGCCATTTTCGCGGGGAGGTGACGATATGCATATACATTAAACAAAACGTACATACAATTCTAAATATCTTAAATATTTTCAATAATAACTGTTTAAAATACCGTTAGTATAATCCACCTGACCTAGTGTTCCTCACACTATGTTTACATCAAATGTTATAGAATTTCACATCCATTCTCCTTTCAGCGGTATTTTTACATCGACCATGACGTTTCTATTGATGAGTATAGGATTTTGAAATAGCGTTCTTTCTGACTCACGCACAAATTAACGCCTCCTGCATTTTAACTTTCACGCAGACTTCCTGATATTCCTACCTATAACATCTGGCCTCATATAGGTCACCCCAAAGGAAAATTGCGCCCGCTGCGGATCTCGAATCCCTGACAGACACAACAAAATCATAGCAGTCTGGCTTACCGCACTGCTGATTCTTTCCAAATACCTCTAGACTTGTACCAGTATAAAACATCTCTCATAGTTGCCATAAATTATTTATTATAAGCAAATCATTCCATGTGTTAATTAAGTTTAAAATTAATAAGGAAATTCATATGTAGTGGGGTAGGGGTTGGTAAAAACTAATGCCTCCAAGGTTCAGATGTTTATTACAATTTAAAAAAAGGCATGAACTTAGTGAAAGATAAATAGGACAGGCCTGACTAAAAAAACAACATCGAACCTCGAATAACAATAAACACATACATGATACACGCAAGTAAACTGTACTTTTATGAAAAACATAATAGTCAAAGGGGAGTAACTAATGTTAAACTTAAATGCAATCTTTAGAATAGTTGTATCCCATGTTACATGACCTTAATTCATGAAAAATGTAACACATGAAAAGACAAAATTAGAAAATGTTTAAAATTGATAAAAACTTTAAACAAATTAATCTGATGCACACACAAACAATAGTTTTAAACAATACTAATATGCTTTTCATACAATTCAAATGAAACATTCCCATATTAAATCTTATTTTAATGAAATGGACATATGCAAATAGTTATGGTGTCTGTTCAAAAGCACTGAACAAATATAAACTTTCACCACTTTCAGTTACCAATGCAAAGTGTACATGATGACTCCTTTCTTGGCGACGGATTCTGTGGCAAAGGAAAGGTATCAGCAGGCCCAAACCCGGACACGAGCAGTCATTGAAAGAAGCTTTGGGAGACTCAAGCGTAGATTTGCTGTTCTACACTCTGAGGTATTTTTTTAATGAAGCAAAGCGGGTAGAACATACACTTTTCAACCAAATTATCATACAGTGAATATGTACATTTGACATCTTACAATAACGCTATGCATTTGTAAATTTCCTTTTTATTGCATTTAAATAACTTTGATTTCTAATTATTTTAAACACTTGACATTTTTAAAATAATACAAAATATATTTGACCTTTTACCTTGAAGGATGACCTTGACCTTTCACCATTCAAAATGTGCAGCTCCATGAGATACACATGCATGCCTTTTAGGGCGCCATTGCATAATAGTGGGAAATCACCCCAAAAACGGTTACGAACTTCCGCCTTAGGCTTCAGTCCGATCAACTTTTGTTTGTCTGACTGGTCGGTCACTAAAGGCCAGGAGGCCCTTAGTGGTCTGTACTATTTCTTATAAAGTGTACACGTCATCAAAGCACGGAGTCGTACTTACATTGATTTATTGGTTAGTCAGTGGATTAGTTTGCATACTTATAATGCAAAGGAAATAAATACAACAGATCTATGTATATTTTTCAGAATTCACGAAATAAACTTATATTTGAAACGAACTGTCTGAATTAACGATATTTTATTAAATTGACACATTGCAATGTCATCGTTCGGTTTTGAAAACAACATATGTCGATACATTTGAAAACCATATCATTACATCAGTTGATGTTAATTATCAGCTGAGCGACATCTGGGGCCTCTATTCCAATAATGACACTTATGAATTTACAATCAATATGTGGATTATTTTTTTTTCAAGTTGATACGACCGGACAGAAACTGTGCAAAACAAAGTGTTTTGTGTGTGCTAAATTATGCAAATTGGTATTCAAACGTAATTTTTGAATTGGTGTAATTAATTTATTATGCACCTTGTTTGGACGCAAAACATTACCTCTAATATGATTCCAGCCCGTTTTAATATCCTTTCATTAAAGCCAGAATATGCTATCGACTTTTGCCCGTTGGCAATTAATATCACGGTATGCCTTCAATTTTCTATCGAAAAGTAGTGTAGTTAGATACGCAATTGGATATAAATGTGTGATTTGAACCTACCATATTTCAATCGTACATTACAAAGTAATTAAAGGGCATAATATGCTAGGTGAGGGCACATAGTTTGATCTGACGTAGTATTATTTATAGGTCAACGAATGTTTAATTTGTTGAACAAAGAAAAAATGAAATGTGTTGCCGACGAATATAAAAGATTTTCCAGTGTTTAAAACATACTTTCACAAAGCCTCAATCTTACAGCCGATAACAGCCCATAAGCGAAATTGTGCGTGCATACTTTTTGTAAATAGTGCAAACATACAACTTCCTATACCTACTAACCATCTCGTGATCGTGGGAATATTAAACCAATTTATTCAGCAGCATCGCAGGGGCTACTAACTCGAGTTTGTATTAAAGGGCGATTTAAGTAATCGTCGGATTAAACTCGGATATTATCTTCACGATGATACAAAGAAAAGTCGCTCGTCTATCTTGGAATGCCAAATCCTTGTATAAATGTGAGTAATATTGTTCTCTTTATTTTTCTTATAGTATGTTTAGTATTCAATAACAACAATTTACGTTCAGTAAAGGTAAATGACGATGCATAATTTTGAAGTCAAATACCATGTATGTTAAATGCCAATAAACGTGCCTGTCTGTGTTTAAGGCCAATAAGTTAGATTTTATATTTCTATCGATTATTTATAGGACGAAACACATGCTTTCGATATAATTCTACTATCATCGAAAGACAAAGTTCTTCTTCTTTTTTTACTTTCGCGGTTAAAGGGCGGTCGGTAACAACTTCCGCCGGAAATGAGTACCAGAACGAACCTCCAGGGCCGATTGTAGTAACGGAAATACCTGGTCCCAAATCCCGCAAGCTGCAGTCCGACTTAGACGTCATTCAGGTACATAACTAAATAATACAGTGTCCTGGTATTTGAGAGTCATACCCTCATGCATTTTAAAAACATTTGACATATTTCCACCTGATCATATGCGGCCGAATAATTTAGGTCGATTGAAATTGTCAACCGATACATTTTCCCCATTTAAGTTTATTTTGTAATGTGGATAAATATGTCCACCAGGTCATTCGGCTGTGCCGTCTTTTGTTTTAGAATGGTGGACGTTTGTCCTCCAGATAATTTGTCCATTCTATTTGTAATTTTAGGCGGCCATTTTCTTACCAAAACATTTGTTTACGTTTTGTGCTTGGATGATTTCTCTCGCCGCAATGCTTATGCTCATCATTTTAAACTGTGTCATCGGAAATAACATTTTATTTGATGAATTCTGTGTTTCAAGAATGCCGACTTTTAAACATTTGGTGACGGCCCACTCCGATGTACCGCCGTATTGACATTTGATATGTAAAATATGCATCATCGTTGTTGATTTGTTTATTAAGTGGAACACATACACGTAGTTAAAGAAATAATACTACATGTGTACACTTTTTCTGACACATATATATGGGTGTCAATTTGCGAAGGTGCACGAGTCCTGGAATGGATCCGGAAATATCAAAAACATTACGATCGACCTATTTATTATAAAAGCCTGATACCTTTATTAAAGAATGTTTAAGTTATGAATTGAAATTTACTAACGCGTCGAGATAGTAACATGATCTTTCCGTTTCAGAATGCATCAATGGTTCAGTTCTTCTGCGACTATGACGTCAGTCGCGGCAACTACCTCGCTGACGTCGACGGAAACGTCATGTTGGACTTGTTCACGCAGATTTCGTCACTTCCGCTTGGTGAGTAACGCAAGGCACATCTATACCTTTCTTTTCAAAGTTTAACATTTAAAATATGTTTCTTACAATAGAAATGTACCAGTTTCAGTGTTAATAATATCTCCGTCAAGTACCAGTTCTGGTGTTCAAAATATGTCGCATTCATGTATTTTGTATCCGTCTTTCTGATGTTTCTGTTTTAAATGCAATTGTAACATATCGTTGATATGTTTAAAATATGATCCAGTAAAGAACGTGTTTTAATTTTCAAATATGGTTCAATTTAGTACTTGATTCCATGATCAAAAGAATACCCAGTCAAGTACGTGTGGGTGTAAATAACATGATCCAGCCAAGTTCATTAATCGGTGATCAAAACGTGCCTCTGCTTTCATATCATTGCCCAGCCAAGTTAATGGGAGGTTCGCGATAAATTGATAATATAGTATATTCATAGGCACGATCCAAAAGAGAAGACCGCGTGACTCGTTTCTATCTGACATGAAATTCGAAACATTAGCATTATAACTTATGAATAGATGTTTGAGTCTTACGCTTGCAAATTAAGGTGTTTACGAACATTCTGATCACATGACATTATATATTTGCAAACATAGATTATATTGCAAAAAAAAATACCTACCTTTTGTGTAGACCAGTCCAGAATGGCAGCAGGGAAAGGAGCAAAAATAAACAGCAGGGACAATAGGTCCTGACTTATACATGTATATATAAAATAAAGTTTATTTTAAATACGAGCGTTTTACGAAAGTGTCTGTGTTTTAAAGAAAAATCAATTATGTTGAGGTTAGATATATTTTAAACAATAGTTGCTCTAACAAAAATAACATTTTTCGAAGATTCGCATCATTGATACGTGTTTGTTAGATACATGTAAACAGAAAGTTGCTCTAACAAAATGGAGGTATTTCAAACATGTGCATGCAAACAAATTATTTTCGTATTATAGGTTACAACCACCCTGCAATGACGTCAGTGTTGAAAGACCCTTCAAATTGGGTAAAACTTCTGCTAATCAGATCGTCTTCTGATAATATCAGATCGTCTGCTAAGATATCATCTGCTTAGACTATTATATAGTCTGCTATTGATATGTCACGATATGTAGATAAAATCGTTTACTAATAATATCGTCTGGAGTTTGCTAATAATAACCTGTGTGTTTAATATTGTCTCCTGACAATATGATCATTGGCCTATACAATCGTGTGAAAACAAAATTCCACGTATCTAAGCGTCTGTCATACACATCGTCGTCTTAAAATATTAATTCTGTAAATATTTAGAAGTTTTCTTGATTATATCAAAATTAGCTTTTTCTATATTATAGTCAACGTTCGTTAATCGTCCAGCGTTGGGGTATTTCCCTCCCGCCGACTGGGTGAACCGGCTACAGTCCGCTCTCGTATCGGTAAGACTCACCTAGTGGAGCATTCTTTAAAATGAGAAAAGATTTGACCTTGAGAAATCTAAGTAGAGTCATGACCCGCTTACTTACTCCAATTTAAATACTCATACGTAGATAAAAGATTATAAATAAATTTGAAATTTTATTTCCATTAGTAAAAAAAGTTACGTTTAATTTGAACTAAGTAATATAAGTATAATCATGAAATATAATCATATCATTTCATATAATTGAGCCTCGCTCTGTGAAAACGGGGTTTACTGAATGTGCGTAAAGTGTCGTCCCAGATTATCCTGTGCAGTCTGCAGAGGCGAATCAGTGAGGACACTTTCCGCCTTAATAGGGTTTCCGCACTGCACAGGCTAAACTGGGACGACATTTCACGCACATGCATTAAACTCCGTTTTCACAGAGCGAGGCTCAATTATGTATCACAATCAAAGCATCATGTACAATATCTGCTGTCTTTATGTAGGTGGCGCCACCTGGGATGAAGCACGTGCAGACGATGGCATGTGGTTCCTGTTCTGTAGAAAACGGACTAAAAACAATATTTCTTAAATATGCGGTAAAGCTTTATTTGAACTTTTTAACTATATTTGTATTCAAAATAATCACAAATGTGATTGTATTCTTGTTGTGTTTTGCTGATGAGCATTGCTTAAATCTTTAGGTTATCCATTTCAAACAATTATAATAAATTACGTTATGTCTCTAGCTGAAATTATTGGAATTTCGGATATGACGGTCCGGAGACGTAAGAAAGATGCGCTCATTTTTAATTTATGACCGAAGATATTTTTTTTTACAGAGAATGTGTTTTTTTTTCCGTTGTGATAATGTTTACTATTTCAATGAAAGAGAGACAGAAAATATTTTGATGAGCGCTTGGAAAATGCGAGAATTGCAAAATGCTGTATCGCGTCTGCTCTTTGTTTCTCAGCGCGACCGACGGGGAGGGCGACCGTATACTCAAGAGGAGATCGACTCGTGCATGTGGAACCAGCCGCCGAGTTCTCCCAAACTCACCGTGCTTTCCTTTCACAACGGTCTGCACGGCCGGACCATGGGTGAGTCACACAAGTCAATAGTGACGCGATCCGGGCAAAAGTATTGCATGTGCGTAAAATATCGTCCCAGATTAGCCTGTGCAGTCCCACATACTTATCAGGAACGATACTTTTACTAAACTAGATTTTTGTTTAGAAGAGACTTCATTTAAACGAAAAAATTTACAAAGCGGAAACTGTCTTCCCTAAATAGCCTGTGAGGACTGCACGGGCTAATCTGGGACGATACTTAAAGCACATGAATTTAGCCCCGTTTTCCCAGAGCTAGGCTCGTATGTTTAATTTTTACCATGGCATGTAGGCGATCGAAATGCAAGTAAGCCAGAAGATACAATTATTAAATAAGACAAGAAACCAGTTTTATACATACAATTTTCAGCCTGTCTCGGCCTGACCCACTCAAAATGGCAGATGAAGATAGATATGCCAGCGCCCGACTGGCCAATAGCGCGATTTCCGGCCCTTCAGTACCCGCTCGAGGATCACGTGAGCGAGAACGCGACCGAGGAGCGCAGCTGCCTAGCGGAAGTGGAGGAGCGCATCGACGCATGGAACCGGAAGGAGATGCCGGTGGCGGCTGTGGTGGTGGAGCCGATTCAGGCGGAGGGCGGCGACAATCACGCATCGGCAACGTTCTTTCAGGGTCTTAGAGATATTACCAAGAAGGTGAAGCATTGACCATTCAGACATTAAATTTTAAAGAATAAAAAAGGAAATGAGTATGTTATATTGATGAGATCCGAGTGGATTTGAACTGGGGGATAGAAATGAGCCAATATAAAGGTGAACGGTTTTTCAACACTTCCGTTGTTCCACAAACAAACGTTGGTTAAATACGCGTCAAACTCATTAAAGATCCGGTGGACAGAGAAAATCTGTTTTAACCGTTTGTTTTTAAACTGTTATGTTAAGTATTAAAACACTTCAGCGCAACATTGGCCTATTGATAGACGAGGTACAAACCGGATGTGGCCCCACGGGACTCTTCTGGGCCCACGAGCACTTTCGACTGAGCGACACACCGGATGTGGTGATCTTTAGCAAGAAGATGCTCACCGGAGGTTTCTATTGCAAGGAGTCCTTCAAGCCTGTTGAGGTACGTGTTTATATGTTGGTTCAAAATGATTTTTTACATAGATTACATGTATACTAATTTATGCGTTTATTTAACACACATATAAACACAAATATAAACGTTATCGTCGCTGGGTGAAAATGGGCGAAATGTATTTTAAAAATGAGTGAGAGAATAAGTTAATTAAATTATATGCGAAAACAATGTTTATTTTTATTTTTTACCTATCTCGTAGAGCAACCGGATATTCAACACGTGGGTGGGAGACCCCAGCAAGGTTCTGTTGCTAGAGGCGGTTGTTAAGGTGATACGAGATCAGGGCCTCATAGAGACGACAAGGACCACCGGCGAGTACCTGCTGACGGGACTCCGGCAAATGCAGGTGGGAAGGGCATAGTAGCCCGTCTTTTTTAACATCGCACGACAAATTGAACCGTTCTGGGAAAACTGGGCTAAATGCATGTGCGTAAAGTGTCGTCCAGATTAGCCTGTGCCGTCCGCACAGGCTTATCTGGGATGATACTATCCATCTTCACTGGATCTTCGTTTAGAAGAAACCTTCTTTATACGAAAAAAAATCATAAAAACGGAAAGTGTCGTCCCGGATTAGCCTGAGCGGAATGCACAAGCTAATCGTGGAAGAAACTTTACGCACATGCATTATGCCCAGTTTTACAGAACGCTTCTAAATTAAAACTCACGATTCTATTTTTTGAGAGGTGGAGCCGTTATTAGCCAAGCACCATCCCTTATGACTGAGAAATTTCCGTTATTCTTTTAAATCGCTTTCAATCTTTATCATTCCCTATATTTCAGTAAGTTATTGGTCATAACTATCAATTTGTTGCAAACTACTCATAACATCTTACGGTCTTTAATAAGACTGGACCCAGGAGCTTCGTTTCTTATATGGGCCTCGTTCTGGAAAAACTGGGCTTTATGCACTGGCTAATCAGGGACGGCGCTTTCCGCATAAGCTGGAGTTTCGCTAAGAAGAGATTTCATTTAAACAAAAAAAAATCCATAAAAGCAAAAAGTGCAGTCCCTGATTAGCCTGTGCGTACTGCACAGTCTAATATGGGACGACACTTTACGCACATGCTTTAAGCCCAGTTCACTTATGTATGTTATTTGCACTACATGTACATGTTCATGTACACATTTTACATGAGCGTTGGTTAAATAATGACTACTTCTGATAAAATATCTGATTTTAATTTATAGGAGATATACTACACGAACAAAGTTTAACTTATTCGAAATATCCGAAGTATATTATCGAAATATAGCCATAGTTAAGAGTACTAAGGTTTACAATAAACTTACGAATTGTTGTTCCATACATTTTGGCAAAGTATTTTCTTAGATTTTTACGTAAAAGGGTTTTGATAGTAAATTTTTATTTATATACAAAAACGTTACGGATGAGCTAGAATAATCTTCAGTGCGGATGAGAGAGTAAAAAAGGCTTGGGTTCGGCTGCTTTTATGGTTAATAACAGTTAGGGCTGGTATCCACAAAGCTCTTAAAGTAACTCTTAACTTAAGTAGTTATCATGCGAAAAAGAAATTTTTATATAAAATTGTCTGTTAGAGATCCAATGTTTTCTGCTTACAGAATGATACAATACTTATAAGTAATCAATATGTGCATGTTAACAAACGTATTAGATTTGATGTAAAAAACGTAAACATGGAATAGCCGGACACTTGAGATTTGTACGCTTTGATGTCTTAACTCTAAGAAGCTTTGTGAATACGGACCCAAACTTCCAGATTAGGCTCACACCGATGTGTCAGAAATGTTGGCTCTCAAACAGCGTTGTGATGCTCCCCGAACATTTTCGGGGAGCATAATTATAGTTGCCAGTTTGTCCTTCCTTACTTCCTTCCGTCACACGTTTTTATTGTTTCTCATAGCGCCTTCAATATTTTACCGATCTCTTACATATTTGGCATGTAGGTACCTTGCATGGACCTCTACCTTTTGATGAGGTTTGAGGTCACTGGGGTCAAGGTCAAGGTCACCGAGGCTAATAATATATTTTCTCACGGTCACACTTTTTTTCCACACAATTAACCCATATACCAGTATCGACAAAGCATCATCGGGGAGCACCCATCAGCTTTACTGATATCCTTGTTTTATCAAGTGTGACTATAAGCGTGTATCGTATATTAACGATTTTAGGAAACGTTCGGATACGGTGTTAAATCATTTGATGATACAAAAATAAATATGTTTAGGGCTACCGTTGCACTTGCGGTAAGTACGACATATGTTATGTAAATCATGAATGTAATTAAGGCTGATTTGTTTTATCCCTGTCAATATTTAGGATAACTACCCGGGAATCCTTACCAAAGCGCGAGGACTAGGGACGTTTTGTGCCATTGATTTCCACAACACGGAGTCCCGGGACGGCCTCGTCTTCAAACTGAGACAGAGAGGTAATGTGAACGCGGAGTTAATCGATTATATTTTGAACTCATAGTTTTAAATTCAATCATAAAACATTCAAAGCGGTTATATAGCATTGATCAAATTAGTCTACATGATATAAGCCTATGAGCCTATGGTATTGTATTATGGTTTCTGGTTATACAAAATAGAAATTCATTTTGTAAAGTACCCAAAGGTCAGGCCAACTTTACTTTCAAAGAAATCGTTGTGGATAACATTGTTTAATTTGGTATAACTACCCTTCCATAGTTAAAGAAACTCGTCTATACTGCCCCTGCTTGGTAAATTTAATATTTGAAACCTTTTTTATGTAGCAAATGATTATTTATTACATTAAATATGTATTAAAACAAAGTATTACTTTCAGAAGATAACATGAAAGTCGAGTATGTCATGTAACTTCGACATTTAGGTTGAAGTCACGAAATTATTCGACCAACATTTTAATCGTTAATGCATTGTAACTAAATTTGTTTCTTTGAAGTAGAACATACTTCCCTTACATAATAAACAAATAAATTTGCTTTTAATTATGTTTTCCTAGATATTTTGTCTAATTTGTTTACCAATATTGCACACAAATAGTAGACGCTTACATGTTTTAATAAGGAACACGTACACTTCTTGTCATTTTGATTTGCGGGAAAGCAAAGATTGGTATTGCTTGTTTATATTTGCAAGCACTATTTTTGTTATAGACTTCATGGGATGTTGCTATCGCTTGCTTATTTGAAAATATTGTTCTATATTTTATAGCATGAGTGTTCTATCTTATAATTGATGTATTACATATATTTAATGTTGATAATATGTTTTTAAAATTGAATTGTTGATATAGTATATGGGACGTGGAAATGTACGCGTTTTCATACTGACTAATAACACATACATTCTATTCAGATGAAAATGATATTTTTTCAGGCGTCCATACGGGGACGTGCGGATCGGTGACCTTGAGATTACGTCCATCTTTGACCTTCCAACCTCGTCACGTGGATCTATTTATAGAACATTTCCAGGCAGTACTTGAGACTATGTCTAAGACATCTGTTTAAATGAACATTTTTTTAATCAATCAGTAAACAAATTACCTATAATCCGCAAAATGAAATGTGCACAATTTGGAAAGGAAAATGTCGTTTCATATTCCTATTATAAAAGTGAACCAATGATATGTCAGTGCCTGCACATGTTATAGGTATTTTACGAGCTACATCTGGATTTATTTAGAACACTACTTACAATTGTTATTCGAAAACATTCTATTTGAGATATCGTTTTCCACATTTTTTTAATCTAGCATGTACAACACACATAAAGTAGGGATACATTTGTAAAACATTTAAACAAGAAGCTCAATATGTATATTGTAACATGAAACTAGAGAGAGCTTATGGACAAAATAGTATTCGGGGTTAGTCCCGACTCAAACAATTCCCCAATACATGATTTTATATGTATCAACCCGACTCTATCTATTACTGCATACTTACTACGTTTTCCGTCACTATTCATTTCCTATGTAATCCTAATTTGAAAATATTCAAAATGATTTATTTATAGTTTGAAATGAAAGGACACTGCTATTCACAGTACTTTAACTTTCAACTGATAGCACAGCGTTTTTCATCGCCACTTTTGGACTGGAAGACTGGAAGTACCGGTCAAATTGGGAAAATTAGCGTCGTTTTCATTGTGGGAATGTTTGAATTATTCAGAAAACTTTATAAAACATGTTCAAAAAACAAGTTGCATGTTAACATCAAAGTAGTGATTGATTTCCTGTGAAAGCCTGTTTCTATTAACTACGGAATATCGTTAACGCCATCGTGGTTACACATTAAAATCCAGAGGGCGACAATGCGAGAGTGCGACAATACGATGGCGGCAGTGCGACAATACGATATCGACAGTGCGATAGTACGATGGCGACAATGCGATAATGCGATGACGATATTGCGAGAGTGCGAGGATACGATGACGACAGTGCGACAATACGATGGCGACAGTACGACAATACGTTGGCGACAGTGCGATAGTACGATGGCGACAATGCGAGAGTGCGAGAAAACGATGACGACAATGCGACAATACGATGACGACAGTGCGATAATACGATAGCGACAGTGCGATAGTACGATGGCGACAATGCGAGAGTGCGAGAATACGATGATGACAGTGCGACAATACGATGACGACAGTGCGACAATACGATGGCGACAGCGCGATAGTACGATGGCGAACATGTGATAGTGCGATAATACGAAGACGACAGTGCGACAATACGATGGCGACAGTACGATATGACTATCACATTGTCGCCATCGTACTATTGCAGTATCGCCATCGTACTATCGCGTTGTCGCATTGTCGCCATCGTACTATCCAAATTCCAAAAGTTTATATTTTCTTTGCAACAACTGTTTTAACCCTAAATTTGATTTACTTGAAAACGAAAGTCGCCATTGCTCTTGAACCCGGCTTAGCATTGAATTACACTGACAGAGCAAGGCACAGAATCATCCAATCAACAACAACAACGACGCTTTGACAAATGTAAATAAATAAAAAAAAATTTGCTCATTCTGATAGTATTGGAATTAGTTTTTAGGGGTAAGTGGTTGCATATGCATGCATTATGTGACATGCCTCGTTGTTTTAAGGGAATAGCACGCGAGCTATCGATTAAGGGGAGAAAACTCAAAAATATTGTTTGAAAGTCTGTGCAAGATTTATTCGGATGGACAAACGGGCTCTAAATATTGCTTGGTTATCGGCCGAGTGTGAGTAAACGGCTGGACAGATTTCGTTGAAGTATTTTTTTAAAGGTTATCCAATTGCCCATGCGAGGACCAAGGGATGCTTTGGATTAAAGCTATTTTTGCGGTCCACGAAGACAGGTATATGATAAATTCTAGTTAATGACCTTGTTATGATTCCAATATCAGAGGATGGGGATTTTTTTTGCATGGCTCTTTGTCAATTTTTCTCTCACTAAACATGATTCTATATATTTATTTGAATATATTGGGCTCCTGGGCCCATACACTATCCAGGATACGTTACTTCCTACTGTGGTATTAGAGTATGATGATGCGAACGATTGTGAATCAGTTAAGCGTGAATAACCCAGTGTCACTATCAATGGATAATTTCAGTGGTTGTGTGGCAGTTTGGTGCCTTTGTTATGCCTGCCACACTAATCGGCCCCTACGGTGTACTCCTCCACGATAAAATCCTGGCCTGTTACTCAGGAGACTGATGATGGAAACCAGGTGTAATGCTTGTGGCAATTGTGCATTTAATGCTTAATAATGTCAAACCATTTAACAATGACTATTACCACCATGACAATGGTCGTGGTTTTTCAATAAACACTGCATTTCTTAAATGGGGAAAATGGTTCAAAATTACCATCAAGATTTCAAAAATAAAAATGTATTCATTGTATTTTTACACATTTTTATGTGTTTGATGTGCAGCGTTTTGTAGTAATCTATTATATAGCTTTTTTTTATATATTACTGGTCGGGTCCGTAAATATGTATGTTTCCGTCTCAAGCTACAATCGATTTCCGTAGATGTTGTATAAACACATTTACATAACAACGTGTCTTTACGCTCGCATATTAAAATAAGAACAAAAGTTGACGCGATAATCCTTCGAACAACTCCGATGTTTTAAGATTTAACGACGGTTGTCAATCACTGGCTGTTGAATATGAAATTAGGAATTTATTTCCAAATGCATCTATCAGCTCAGGTAGAACTGAACCAAATACAACATTTAAAATTAATTGATTATCTTGACAATTAGACAAACATTAATACGTTGTGCAAAGCACAAAATCAAATCAAAATGTTATAATAGGTGAAATTGTTGCGTCTGTTATAAATTTTTGTTTTCTTTAATTCACAATTAAATCATTAAACAAGTAAACACATACATGTTTGAATAGTGTATTCAATGATTGGCAAACAAAGCGACCCCGTAGCTTTCGCCCTTGTCATTGTAATGGTGGCAGACGCTCTGTAAGATGAGGTTGGCTTCCATCTCGGAGATGAGGCGACGGAAATAGCGGCGTTTTTCCGGATATGCAGCCCTCTGGTCTTCAGACAAGTGCTGTAATTACATTGGTATATATTATATCGTTAACATTTCAATAAAGGACTCGGCTGTCCGGTTGGCGCAGTGGTTGGTACATGCGCTTCTAACTTCTGCGACCCGGGTTCAATTCCCGTTCCCGGTGCATGTGAGTTTGGTGACTTACTTATTAAATTCAAATAGGAAAAAGGGTATATTTTCTTCAACTTTGTGTGACCCGAATCTGATTGATATTGTTTATTCAAGAACCACGCCGTAAGAAGCCGCTATCGAAGTATTTGTTGGAGGGGGACACAAATGCATCCAACACCATCGTCAGATCATATACGCAAATAACGGTTGGTTATTAGATGAAATACAAGCGGCGGCCCACTAGGAGAGATCTCAGATTTGCAGTTGACACCAAGTCTTAATCGCGCATTCCTCGATTTTTTTTTAATTTTAATTATCGTTAATAAACTTGTTCGCAATATAGTTATGACACAACAGCTTTTTATAGACTCCGTTTCTATATTAACGCCTTATATTCAAGTAAAATAGCAATGCTGAAAAAGAAAATGGTTAATAATGTGATTATCGTGTATGGATAATCACCAAAGATTATCGGTAATAATGAAGCCTGTGTAACGCAAATGTTTTCATAATTAAAAAAATGTATATATTTGTATGGCTAACATAGTCTTTTAAATAGGCGTCTTATAATATTTAACAGCGTGTTTAGTTCAGTGATAGCGAGTTCGATATTGCTCCTTAAGATCCTGTGTTCGAATCCCGGGAAAGGCAAACTTTGAAATCCAACATTTTGAATGAACAAGAGCACCACAGAGCGGGTGCCAACGCTCGGCTGTTGGTGCAGTTTTGAAAAAAAAATGTTTTTTTTTTTTTTACATTTGACCTTGGGGGATGACCTTGACCTTGACCTTTTACCACTCAAAATGGTCGGCTGTGGTGCAGTTTTTATTTTTTTTTATTTTTTTTGAACTTTGACCTTGAAGGATGACCTTGACATTTCACCACTCAAAATGTGCAGCTCCATGAGATACACATGCATGCCAAATATGAAGTTGCTATCTTCAATATTGCAAAAGTTATGGCCAATGTTAAAGTTTTCGGACGACGCGGACGGCGGACGAGCTGGCTATGACAATACCTCGGGTTTTCTTCAAAAACAGCCGAGCTAAAAATAATCAAATTATAACGAAAAATCAACTTATCTGAAAAAAATAGTTCACTATCAAATATATATACATTTTTTTTATATATACAATATTTGTTCTTTTTTTTTCCTCGTGTTTTTGAAAATTGAGGCTGTTATTTTTAAGAAATATCTTATTTTGACAGGGTAGTGCATTTTTATCGAAATAAAACAGTAAACAGTTCCATCACTCAAAGTACATGTACTGGGGACGTCACGGCCCTTTCCTTTTCGATGATATCGACACTGACAGGGAAGCGTCGTCGTCCAAACGTAATGCCTTCAAGCGATTTTGCGAAATTTTGATTCCTTGTCACGTGAACACAAAAATGCGACGGCGAACGCTGACGCGGGCCAATTTAGTTTTATATCACATACATCATCGACGGAGTTGCTTGGGGTGCAATTGATACTGCTGTCTTGTCCACAAGTTTTCAATAGTCACACAAAGAAAACTGACCCACTCTCTGGCAGTTATGTTTTAAACCACTAGGGACCATTTCCGAACTCCACATAGATATCAATAGAACAAAATAATCTCTTTTGCAAGTTGCATGATGATTGGGCAAAATATCTGACATCAAAAAGTATTATAAAGGTATGTCAAGTGACGTACTGACCTAGTTGTTGACCCCACATGCTCAGAATAGAACTAAACAAAGATAAAATTTATAACATAAAATGTATATTTATCACATGCTATACCTTGTTTCCCATGTAATATAACCATAACGAAGATTTTTATCTTAAACATGTGTAATATTATTTTTGCGCATTTTTATTGGCTAGTTTTCGTTCGATTGACATATCGCATTCCCTCAATTTGATGACATGGGATTTATCATAACGTTTGCGTAAATGTGTATTTACTTTGCTCATGTAAAAGCATGTGATAAAAACGATCTGGTACTAATTGTCATTTCATACCTTAATTTATTTAACTCGCACAGGAAATTCGTAAGTAACAAAACAACTCATGAACTCGTTTAATAAAATATGGTAATAAATTCCAACATTTATATATATATATATATTTATGTATATGAGTCGTGCTCTGAGAAAAGGGGGTTTAATGCATGTGCGTTAAGTGTCGTCCTAGATTAGCCTGTGCAATCCGCATAGGCTAATCAGGGACAACACTTACCGCTTTTATGATAATTTTCGTTTAAAGATGTTCTCTTCTTATCAATATATATATATA
>VMBQ01003096.1:0-16265 GCA_007657795.1 Dreissena rostriformis
GGAGGGGATGTCGAACAAATGTTTTCTGTATCTTCGACGTGTACGGCAGAAGACGGTGAATAGATTGTAAAGTTCGAGAGAGCAGACGATACATTTAACAGAAAGATTAAACAGATACCTTAGAGAACCGATTGTCTGGTGACAACGTAGTGACGTCACATGCATGCCAGACGCTGCAAGTTCGAAGCCCCGCTAAAGCCTGAATATTTTTTAAATGAGACTTGAACACATGATGTCGGGAACGAGGCTGTTCAAACCGGAAACTAGAAACCCATGATGGGTGTCGCTTAACCTCCGCAGCCATGCTGTGGTCATGCTGTGGTCATACCCGCTGCAACATATACACGTGCCACTGGGTTCAGGGCCGAGCACAGTGATATGGAAGCAATTTGCGCGTTTGTGATAGAAAGAACAACACACATTTGACATATTTTTATAACATATTAAATAAACTATTTGCCCATTACAGTATAAAACAATATTGGCATTTCGATACGTGTGTGAAACAAGTCTCTTGAGCGGTAGCTCCAAACACGCTGTGGATTAATGAAAGACCAACGCACGACGATGTTAAATTAGCCCCAAAATTGTTCTGATTACTGAATTAACACACACGAGTTTAACATATGCTTATTGATTGCCTCTAGACGGGCAATTACTCATTGTCAAACGATGTTGCAGTTCAAATTTGGTCTTTTTCCTCATCCCGCATCCGAACTTTTAACCCTCCAAAATACATGTATATTGTTCAGCGTAAATTGTCGTCTCATATTAGACTGTGAAGGCAGCAGAGGCTAATCAGGGACGACACTTCCGGCTGTTATGGTATTAATCGTAAGAAGACAGTATCTCCGTAGCATAAATCCAGTTTAAGAGAAAAATGACATCCCTTATTAGCCTGTGCGGACAGCACAGGCTAATCTGGGGCGACACTTTAAGCATATGAATTGAGCCCCGCTTTCCGAGAGCGAGCCTCAATTGTATAATTCCAAGTGGGTAACGGTTACTGTTGTCAGTGGTAACAAGCAGAACTAACACACACACGCACAGAGGGAACCCAAAACATCCAATAATACGCCGCGTTATGAAGAGAACATTTGTCTATGAGACCAGGCCTTTGGGGCTACTTTTTTTAATCAGAAAACGAAGAAGACGCGATCTGCCGTTCGGAAAGTATTTGAAAAGGCAATACTTGTTTTCCTAATGCCCAGCGAAATTCACATTGTAAAACTGCTGATAATGAGCTACCCTCCAGGTTTCATTAACTCGTTGCTTTCTAGAAATGAGTGCAATCTGTCATCTTTCCGACACTTTTCCCCGCCCACTTAACACACACAGCTACTCAAACAAGACCCACAACATATAACATAAATCAATCCCATTGGAAAGTAATCGGCCATTATTTTCAATAAAATAATTATTTGTTATTTTGATATTGTGACGTATGACAAGGGAAATAAAATTGCCTTGAGGCGGTCTAAAGCAAAAATTCCCACGCAATCATAACGTGACACCAGGGCCTCGGTATGGAACGCCAAAACTGCCTTTTGTTTAGAGAAACTGACATGTTTGGTTAGTTGACATTACAACATAATGTTAACTTAACCCAACATAATGTTAACTTGACCAAACATAATGGCCACTTAATCCAACATAATATTATCTTAACCCAACATAATGTTAGCTTTACCCAACATGATGTCAACTAACCAAACATATCAGTTTCTCTCAACCAAAGGAAGCTAGAGCGTTCCATACCTCGGTATAAATTAAATTCATTTGATACATCTGCTGGTTAATGCTGACTATTAATACCATTGGAAATATATTGCACATTCTTAAAATGCATTTCTATACCAGAACATAAGTCTTTCTTTATATCAGCATAATACCCTCACTATTGGCACGTGCTATAACCACGTGACTGTTTGCTTCAGGCGCCCTGCTCGTTCGTCAAGTGTACGGTCAGTGCTCGGAGGCACACCGCCAGATGTGCTCCTATCCGTACCTCCAGTTACAGGCGCTCGCTTCACATGGGACTTCCGGTACTGCAGGCACCGCCGCCGGCATAAACCGACTTCTTCCGGATTACAACGAATCGATGATCAGAGACGTCTGTAGGTGAGAATACGGAAATATTAAAACTTACGTGGAATATATAAGTTGGACTTCAGCTTGTGAGACTCAAATGCCAACGTGCACATTTTATTTTGATTATATAAATATATATATATTAATAAACGAGTGTTATTGATAAACGTAATAGAGAACGAAAGTATTTGTGATCTATAAAAAAAGATATCGGAAACGGTTCAATATAATTAATATAGTTCATATAGGATAAAAGAGAGAATTTTAGAAGATTTTTTTAGTGCAAATAACTGAACTGCAAATTATTTTTTTTTCAACTTTCTACCCGTTTATTGCATTAAAGGAATAGGTAGCTACTTCATTTATTTAAAATAACCTTGTTATGGTACGTTTATATTTTTACTCACAGACTGTAATCGGAGTTCCGGAACTGTTCCAAACCGTTTATGACGTCATGCAACAACCAAACACTGAACGCGATCCACCTGTTTGACGTCACACTGGGATTTATATGCGGTGATGTACTTACAGGTAGATGTCACAAGAACTTAAGTTTTAATAGCCGGAAAAAATGTCATAACTATGTCTGTTAAATTTTATTAAAAGTCCCCGAATAATATACCTATTTTAAAGTTTATGTTATCTTTTTTATCCTGTTTTTATAACGTATTCTTTATATAAAAGATTTTTTTAATCAAACTTTTTTTGAACATTTGACGGTTAACATGTGTTTTTTTCAACATACATATAAAGCACAAAACGGACCGCTTTATTAAAAGTAAGTAAACGGCAAAAGGCATAAATTACATATTCACGACTGAAGGTGAGCATACTGAAATATATCCACAGATTTTTACCGACCTAGTATTTCTTTAAAATTATAGCAATGATTGGTTTAACAGGTTTTTGATGAAAATTAATTAAAATAATGTCTAAATATAAACGATGTAACTTAATCTCTAAGAAAACTGAGTATTCATATGCCTTTTAAATAATTATGAGTAGTATATATTAAAAACCTCAAAAAATGTGAAGTCACTTGACCATTTTGCCATTCACGTTTATTTACCCGACACCTCCCCCTAATAAAGCAAGTTTAAACTTGTCCATCAATAAAGGCATTAAGTTGTCTATCAATAAAGGCACAAACAAACTTGTAATTAATTTATTAATCTTGTGTTGTCCCACTATTTTTATTGACCTTAAAAAATCGACAATATTCGTACAATAATATATTTTTCATATAAATAAAGATTTCTGTCATTGAATATCCTTATTTAAGCTGGAAATAACTTTTCATTGGTGTTGACAAAAGTTAAGCCGACATACCTACCCTATTTATAAAGATGTTATTGGAAACAAACAACTTGTATTCGCTTGATTGACGTCGCATAAAACTGTTTTTAGTTGTTCGCGCTAGCGGACAACTAATTTAGAGGGAGTTTTGCAATTCAGTATGCTGCTTAACTACGCCAGGAAAGATAACTACATCATCTGCCTGTTTATACAGGTACACTGCAGACATATATTGCGGATTGTCTTCTCTTTAAACCCTTTTTTACATTTAAATCACTTAGCGGTTTATCGAGTGTGTATGTAATAAATAGTGTTTAACAGCTTGTTCGACGACATTGGAGAGTTTATCATTGAAATCTTTACATATTGGCTGCTTTCAGGGAAAACAGGGCTTAATGCATGTCAAATACGAATAGCCTGTGCACACTGATTAGCCTGTGCAATGCGCACATTTTGTCTAAGTTATCTCTATAACATAAATATGAGGATAAACAGTGCACTCAAATGTTGACCTGTGCTTTAAGACACACTCTTTATAAATTTGAATGGGTTGTGTTCATTTCAAACTTACGATATAAAAAGCTATTACATAATTTTGAAAACTAAGTTGCGTCTCAGATTATGCAATAGCGAACAACTTCAGTGCCTTCAGCGCTTTGATTGCAAATGTTGCAAGTATATACGTATAATTTGTACTTCTTATTTCAGTTTCTTTACTGAATAGCTTTGTTCACTTCTTGATTTAGTTTAGTGCAATCCTACGCACAGTGAATACTCTTGAAGAGACGTATTCCTAAATCCTCTTATTTTTTTAATATTTTTTTTTATATCTTAAGTGAAAACATGTCGCATTTGAACTGACACACACAGACTTTTGGATTTATACTAAAGAGAAGGCCTTTATACCTGTATTAATAATAGTTTATCGTACACTTGAAATTGTTGGAATCAAGACAAAACGATACCTTTACATGACAAGTTAGCCATGCGTACATACACATATTAATTAAGGTGAATAATGGCGCTTCGTATATATGATAAACGAATTTTCAAAAATATCAAAACAAAATAATCGTTTCTTACACAAGAATTTGTAACCGATAACTCGTTTTGTTAAATATTGCCAAAATTTGTATTTTATGGTATTGAAAACATTAAATAGAATATAAACTTGAGTTAAGTTAAAATTATTTTGTTGTATGATAACAAAAACAATCAAAATGTCAATACACAAACTTCAGCTCATACAGTTTGCAATATTCGTCATAGAACAAATTGGAAACCGTCACCAATAAGACAGACAGTCAGACAGACAGACAGACAGACAGACAGACAGACAGACAGACAGACAGACAGACAGACAGACAGACAGACAGACAGACANCATTTTATTTGACTTGCACAATGTACATCGTCAACAACACATGTGGTTCGTATTGATATATGTCAACATGCATATGCGCAGAAAACAAGTGTCAACAAACATGACTATTTACAAAACAAATATAGACAGAAGTAATAAGCATCCACACAAAGTATCTCTAAGTACACCCGTATCTCCGTAAGAAGGTAATTGGCGAGGACATGCGTACCGATTTAACAACAATTATTAGGTTAGGATCTTGTTAAGGAAATACTCGCAAGACGCGCCATATGCTCGTCATTTCCATGAGTACGTGAGTACATGTATAGTGACGTCATGATTCCTACTATTGAACAAGGCATCACTTATCACAAATGTGCAATTGTATCAGCACTAATCTTTTCTCCGCCAGTACTACAATGCACCACTTCCACCATACACAACCACCACAAAACACTACCATATACTGCATGCCACACTACCAGCACCAGTATCATACCATTATCATCATCGCCACCATCGAAATCATCAACATAGAACCACCATCACTATCACCACCAAAATCACTGTCACTACCAAACAAACCACCACCAGCAGCCTACTCATCATCACCAAAAAAACCACCATCACTTCCAGCATCATCAGCACCATCACCGAACCACAAACAACATAATTATTCACACCACCAAAACAACCGCCACTACAATCACGATCATCATCACAAGCAGTAGCAGCACCACCACCACCACCTCACCTTCACTTCTTTAATCATCACCACCAGCACGACCACCACCACCATTTGTATAATTACCACCCTTAAAAACCCACAGACATCATCATAATTACCACCACCATTACCACCACCATCACCACCACCCAAAACCACCATTACGCCATCGTCATTGGCACCAGTTACACCACCAAAACCACCACCACCACCATATGCCTAATCAACACTGCCACTACCACCAACCCAATTTTCATCATCGTCATCACAACCACCATTGTCGTTGTATACACCAGAGAAAATGTTTATATAAGGAATTCAATAAAAAGTACCATATTTGAAAACACATCAAGAAGTGTATGTGAAATAAATAAAGTACGTAAAACCATCATAGCCATCAATATTTATTATCGTAAGGATAATAGCATAATCGAATAAATGCGAAATGCTGTAACAATTGTTACCATAAATCAGATGGAAACAGGGGCTTAGATAAAATGGACACATGGGATGTCATGTATTCAAATAATCGCGTCTGCATGTGTTTGTCCTTATTGTATTTGATTGTCGTACGTGTCTTTGGTACCATTATTGCATGTCTTTGTGATTTGCGTTGTTCATTGCATGCGACATCTCACGGAATCGGTTAATTACTGAAAAAAATCGATAGGAAATATGTCTAAGGCCGTGACAATATCGCCTTTGGCCTGACATTGGATTGGAGGACAGCAACAACTTCTAGTAACTCATCACTAATAATACCATCAGCACTTGTACTACTACAACTTCCACATCTCTTGTGATTTCTATGTTATAAAACCCGACTAGCTTTCCGGTTAGATTTTAACCCAATTATCGGTTGTCTTCATCCAGACTTACCAATTATTTCCGGTGCACGTGTAGCCCTCGTTACTGATAGAATGTTACGATTTTCTTTCAGACTACCTACGTAACCGAGCCTGTTACCAGCGTCTGCAGACGTCATACAATGCATGCAAGCAGAAACACGCTCAAACGATTCAGGAGATTGACGTCAGCAGTGCGTCGACGTCGTACATGCTCTGCAGGTAGCGTAGGTTGCTTCATATAATATACAGAATGCACGGGAAGAAATTGTTTAATCGACACATACATTAACAACCATAGCAGTAAACGATGTTTTCCCATTTCTGCAGATAAGTATTATCCCTGTTCTTGCAAAAGGAGTTATTAAGCTATGTTTGGTTTATATGAAAATAAAAACTGGTCTTACCCCACTTCCCTCAAAACGAACCAAAGAACAACAAACACACACCATCCAAACGAAGTTGATTCCAAACAAGTGTATCCCAAATCAAATAATTTACCTCAAACATAACAATTATATAAGTTGCATTTTGGAGTATAAGTGATGTCTGAAATTAAACCAAAGAAACATTTAAAAGCAATGGCATGCGTAAACAAATGACGCCGAAGTTACCTTTAACTTAATAAATAAAGTACATGTTAAGTAACAATGGTATTTCATTTGAAGCATTGTTGAATATCTAAATTTAAATCGTAATCAAACTTTATGTTTTCAGCGCCTCCAAAGATTATGTGCTCTGTGTGTATTCATCCACCGCCCTAGGATGCTCCCTGGCGGCGGCAAACGTTTACTTCCGGTTGCTCAATAACACCCTTACTGAGGTATTCCGAGTGAACAACGTCCGGTGCCAAATTTCCCACCCCATGGACGTCATATCGATATATACGTCAACGCCGACAACGTTAGAAAGCGCGAAAACTACGCGAACAATTACGCCAGTAACGGACAATCGGGAGCACGCTAAAGTGGTGTCCAAGTGCAATTCGTTGATATCTTTTTCTATATGCTGCTATATTATATATCTGTTTCTTTGTGTATGCATATATAGAGACCTTTGATGAATGGAGAGTGCGCAATGCGTGTCATTAATTTGTTTAGAGGGTTATGTACCATACTAAGTTGCTTTTATATGAAAAGTCAGTTTTCAAATTTTTTATAACATTAGCGATGGGTACCAGTATCACAGGCATCCACATTACCAAATAAGACATATGTACAATAACATGTATCGACCCATACGAACAAAAAGGGAAAACAACACAGATGTGAAACCTCATATACCAAAACAGGTGACAACACACATGTGCCAAAAACATGTGAACCAAACATATATAAACAACCATATGCGCAAAACAATTAAACAAAACGGCAAGACACAATTTGTAATGACAGTTATCGGCGCATAGGCATTACGCCACATAGTAACGCATATGACGTATTAAGTCACTCACGGAGCCAAGATATATTGTAGGGCGGTACAGAAAATATGCTTTTCTAGCAAAATTGCTCAGCGTTACATGGCCATCTGTGGCGACTTAAATATCATAAATCAATCATTGATAAATTATGTACAAAAATGTTATTGATATAAGCGCTTTATAACATTATCGTTAGCCATGCATGTTATTGATATAAGCTCCTTATTATATTATCGTTAACCATGCATATTCGTGCAGAGATCTGGTCCTTTTCCAGACTTGCTTTTATTTATCCGTTGTATGCTGAACAAAGTATTATATAGGCGAAAGGATTTTTTTTAAACCACGTGTCCTGTTTATGAAAATTAGAAAAAAATGCGTTGTTCCGTATAACCAGTGGTTTTCATTGGCTTCACCAGTAAAGTGTGCACTGAGTTGAGTGATTTGTGATGGAGTGCTCTGGGATTTTCGCCCGTGTTACTTTTGCCAGAGATGACGTATAAGTTCTGATATGCGAGATTGTGCAATACTTTAGACGGCTCGCTCGTGCAGGAAACTGCTCCCAGTGACGATCCTGGACCAATGCTAATTGGTTTAACATCTCGTACGAATTGCACCATTTAATGAAATACAATGACCAGCTACGAACGATAATATACTACGACGCACGAAAATGTACACTATCGATTAAAAATTAACAATGACGAACAACACTGAAAAACAATTCTCGCACAACGTAAACCCACGAAAAGCAATTTTTAATTACGCACGAAAACATAAAACGATTCAATACAATGACCAACGACGAACGACAATGACTCAAGACGAACGTCAACGTACAAAAACGCACGATTAAGAACAAAGACGCTCGATAAAGTATAAATATGAACGACAATTTACGAGGCCGCACGACAATGTACACTGACGCACGACGATGAACAATGACAAATGACCTGGTACAATAAGGTACGATAATGTACATGGTGTGTGTGCCATACTGCTTTGCAACTGATTCCTTGCAATACATAAATTACAACATTCTAATTTAAGGTTTCTTCACGGCTTCTATAACTTAAGTTTCACCATTTTGTATTAAGGTGCAATGTTGACTCGAACCTGCGACCCATGGCTTGTGAAGCCAGTTTATCACCACTGGACGCGCACCGGTTGTCCAGTAGATTGCATGGAGATATAGAATATAATCTGGTTTATATTGTGCAAAAATGTTATTAGTTTTGCTATTTTGCCAAAGTTTGTTTTTCGCCGTCGTACCGTTTCAAGTCACAATTTCTATTCCATCGCATAGTATTTGAAAATAATATAAATGCAAATGCACAGATCCATTCTTCCAGACATTTTGATTTATTAATACTTGCGTTTAAAGATAAGCTTTAGTTCGCTGGTTATGAAAATAAAATGATTTAAGATAATCTAACACATTCGATCCAACGGTTTTTAAGTTAAATACAGTGATAGAATTGGCAAAGAAATTGCACGCAAATGTAATTGATCGGATGTACTTTGAAATCGTAAATAATTAACGAAATGACATTTGTTTAAGTGCACGTAGTAAGAAGTTATGTTGAAACAGCTTAAAACTGGTTGATTAATCTCCGTTTCGCAATAAATCTGTTTTGCAATAATTGTATTGCAAAACGGGTTGGAGTGTCTTATTGCAATGTAATTTTTTTAGAACAAAACCTTTCTTGTACTCATTTTTAAATAAAATCAACAAATTTGTATCAATTAATTCAAATGGATAAGACACGTTAAAAGGTAAGTTTCAGGTTGTATTCAAATAATACTATTTCAAAAAAGAGACAAAACTGTGAGTTTCGACTAAAAACTAAAAGCCATGGAAGGTGATGAATAACGAGATTAAATACGATAAAACAACACAAAATATGTATGGAAAGTGAGTTCAACCAATCTCGTACTTAAGTAAACTTTCACAATAAACCCGTTTTGCAATAAAACCATCACATATACAAACAGTATACCAATGTGTTCAAAATGATTTTAAACGGTATAAAGTAAGTTTCAAATGCCGTCTATAAGGATTTTCGTTTTAATCATTAATGTGATGAACAGTTAATATACGCTATTTATTCATGCAGCAACAATGCACTGTGCGTCTCTAAAAGCGTATAATTTAAACGATAGAAGCCAGAAGTCGTGGCGGGACTTAGTGAGTACGGAAATGTTTCGGAAGCCGTCGATATACTTAAGGCGGAAACAGCGGTCTGGAAACAACACTTAAATGGTGTTAGTAGTGTTTGTCTTGACGCTTGACAACAGTTTTGTGGTGATTTGGAAATTACTACAGGAGATGGCGTCTTGTCTTCTTTTTTGCGCGTGAATAGGCATCGGAATGTAAATTCGACTGGGGAAGAATGGATAATCGGTGACTCGCACATTAGTGTCAGTACTCGAGCAGTGGCAGGTATTGTGTGGTATATTTTGGGATCCAAATATGAAAGGTGCCACGTGGAATGTTAATTGAACGTACGAATTGTTGAAGATCGTTAATAATTATACATTATGACATTGTGTGGCTTCATTTCTCTTGAACTACTATTATACTATAAAGACACGTGCGGTTTGAATGTAAAAAGGATCGGATTATTGTTCGTACCGCTTTTCTAACTGTAGTATTGTTAATATAACTTTTCTCTAAGTATCGGACATAACTATTCAAAACTCCACTCAGAATTAAGTCACGGCATCTTTAACGTTTTGTAAAAGATTGCTTTGTATTTATATGCATTTTTAAAATTATTTATATATTTATTTAGTTAGTTGTTGGTGGAGTGTCCATTGTATTCCATATGTTTAAAGTATATTAAACATAGTTCATAATAGCATGGCTATCTGTTGATATATTTCGTTAGCTTTACTATGGAATGTATAACTAAAGCATGCTCTTGCTATTATTAAAAGTACAGTGGAACTTTTGACACTGCCAGTATATTGGTCTCAACACTGAGCAATATAATGTGAATATTAAAGCGCTTATTCACAGATCTTCTTGATTTTAAGAAATTTCTTTAAAATAAATAACTTTAATATCTAGTAAGTATATGGACTCACAAACGGGTACACACTCGGTAAAACAAAGCCTGGCAAAGAAGAAAAATATTCATTACTTTAGTATCGAACACAAGTTTATCCAACTACCTATTAGTTATTTTATTTTAACTTTCTTTTTAACTTTTTGGGGGTTACATTAATTGTTAGCAAAGTTCTTGCTATGGGTAGAAAATAAATATTTATTTATTTATAACCATTAAAATACGATACGGGTGCAGTGCCTAAATCCGCCACATTTGGAATGTATTTTAACAAAAGGAGTGAACCGATCCACACAAAAATCACATAAATCATGAAAGGTTCAATGTGCATTTGCTGGCATATTTTGGGTACATTTCGACTACTTGGTATCGGAAACAAAAGCGATATTACAGAGCTACATAATGTTAAAACCGACTGTGAAAGGGCCTTAATCCGCCACAACTCTAAACAAACGTTTTAACGGAATATAAATAATATGTTAGTGTTATTTTTTTATCAAAAGTAAATAACATTTAGTTCGAAATAATAACAACAAAATGTGTTTATACAGAACACACAATAATTATATTCCATCATGGCCACAATCAACATCATGGGTCTCAAATTTGTGCATTCGCCATATGATACATAGATTCCCACCATGCCATGTCTTTACATTAAAGGGTCCAATAGATAAAAAGAATTAATTTAGAAAATAAATCACTTGATCAACACGAAAATTGTCAGTGTTGATAATGAACGCATCTATATTGATAAATGCATACAAAATAATAATCGCATTAAATAAAATGGTTTGGCTGGCGGCTTAAGGGCAGTTGCGGAATAGGCACTTGGTCGGTATGTAAATTTACCAACATGCATTTATAGCTTCCTTTTCAGTGATTAGTCAGCCTCTCCGATATGAAATCGCAAAAAGCGTCAACCATTAGTGTTCGTTTTCAATCGAAAGTTAAATAATCTGCAACACGCTACAAGATTCGCACACGAAATAATTTGATTGACATAAGATATTCATTCTGGGACAACCTTTACTTTCGGATTGCGCTTGGAACGAAACATTATGATCGTGAATGTTTTGTAATTGGACTTGAACTGTGCCTTACAAAATAAGCATATAAATTTATGTTTTAATAACAACAACCATCAGGTTTATTCTGTCGGACAAAGAACACCAATGGGACTGTACACACGTGAGGCGATTTCCGTGAAATAAAACTGCACGAAATCGCATTTTGTTGACAACGGGGCTTGGATTTAGTTGATATTAAACTCCACAAACCGGAACAACAAGAACATCATTGAAATGTCTACAACTTTAATGTGTTAGCGTGCCTGTGTTTTATTGGATCATTGGAATATTGTGCGGGAATTTGATAAGTTATTGTGTTATTAAAGACGTCATATTTGCATTTGCGATGAAGTCTGCGTGGTTGCTTGGAAACGGAAGGCCGTCTAAACGCACCTGTTTGCTACACAACGCAGAAATGCTCATCAGCTGTTACGTCATATTTGGTAAGTTGTAAAACATGTCAATTAATTTAATGCTGAAACGCCGAAGGACAAATAATTTATCCAAATACTGACATAGAAATTATAATCGTACACAATATAATAATCTTTTTTTCAATATCGTTGGACGTCACAGAAATTCCGAAACATACAAACCATATTTTTTTGTAATATTGTTATGACCCTAACTGCAACACAATTAACTATTGTTGTGCCAACGCCGTTATAGAAACATCGGAATAAAATACAATTTGATTAACTTGTTATCTTATTACAACATTCGGTTATTACCGCCATAAAACCATCTCATAGCTTCCTTGGTTGTTAACCAAGCGGTCCCATATAGATCCAAGACATTCTACGGACCCATTTTCTCGTGCAAACAAACCGGTGTTTTTGGAAACAATTTGCGAGATTACTTCGACAGATATGTGTGGAGAGGAAGTCATAGATCAGCAGTGGATTATATATTGTCTGATATGCCCAATATTGACTATAACAAAACGTACAATAGACAACGGTCGGCTAAACTGGTTACGTATTGGCGATGAAAAACGAATCTATTTCTATCAGAGTGAAAAAAAAGCTTAATCCTCGTTGTTCAAAATCACAAATGAACATAAATATCTCGTGCTTTGTGTATCACATTATTTTTCTAAATATTTTATGTGTTATCCTCCTGCTCCTGCTCCTGCTGCTGCTGCTGCTCCTCCTCCTCCTCCTCCTCCCCTCCTCCTCATCATCATCATCATAATCATTAACTTATCTTTGGCGTGTACGGTAGCAGACGGTTAATAGATTGTAATGCTCAAGAGAGCAGACGATAAATTATTTAGAAACATAAAATAAATACCGTAGAGAACCGATTGTATGGTGACAGCGAAGTGACGCCACATGCAGCCCAGATGCTGCAAGTTCGAAGCCCCGCTATGGCCTGGCTAACGTTTAAATTATACTTAACCCCAGGATGTCGGGAACGAGGTTGTTAAAACCGGAAAGTAAAAAAAAAATCGGAGCGTCGCATATCCTCCGCAACCATGTATGAGGCATACCCGCTGCAACAGATTCACATTTATAACGCGCACCTATAAGAGGGTGCAGGATCAACGAGGTTTTCATTGGTTAACACACGGGCTGTACAGAATGTGAACAAACCGTTAAGAACTTTATTTTTGCAAATATCTCAAGTTATTGAAATACATATCGAAAACCTTTAGTGCATAAAAGACACCACTTACCGGTGAGTTTACATCCATTAACAATTGTGAACCCCACCAATTGTGTAAGAAAAATAATAACACATATATGACATATTTTATATAAACTATTAAATAACATAGTTGACCATTAAAGTTATAAACTGTAAGCTGTATAAATTTGGCTTAAATAATGTTTAACAATGTAAAGCATTTCAATACGTGTGTGAAATAAGTCACTTGGACGGTGGCTCCATCCGCGCGACACCATCGCGACACCATCGCTGCTGTGGATTCATAACAGACCAACGCGGACGTCAAAAAGCAGACTGCTGTTAAATTAGCCCCAAAATTGTTCTGACTACTCAATTAACTCACACCAGTTTTACATATGCTTATTGATTGCCTCTGGAAGGGCAATTATTCATTGCCAAACGATGTTGCAGTTCAAATTTGGTCTTTTTCCTCATCCCGCATCAAAATACTTCCATCTTGTTCGGCGGACGTTATTTAATAATTATAATAGTTGTTGTACTAATAATGATATAAAATTAATAAGAAGAATAGTATTTAGTGTTAATAATTATTATTATTTTCATTTAACATTGAACATTAAACATTATTATTTCCGCCATGCTAGTGAATAAATTATTAACTTAATCCAACATAATGTTTAGTTGACCTAACATAATGTCAACTAACCATACATATCAGATTCTCTCAACAAAAGGCAGTTTTTGCGTTCCATACCTCGGTGTAAATTAAAATCATTTGATACATGTGCTGCTTCATGCTGAATATTAATAGCATTGGACATATATTGCACAGTCTTAAAATGCATCGTTATGCCAGAACAAACTGCTTTCTCTACACCAGCCCAATACCTCCAATATTGACACATGCTATAACCACGTGACTGTTCGCTTCAGGCGCCCTGCTCGTGCGTCACGTGTACGGCCAGTGCTCGGAGGCGCACCGTCAGATGTGCTCATTCCCGTACCTCCAGTTAGAAGCGCTCGCGTCCCAGGGGACTTCCGGTACTGCAGGCATCAACCGACTGCTCCCAGATTACAACGAGTCGATTGTGAGAGATATCTGTAGGTGCGTATACGGAAATATGAATACTAACGGGGAATATATTAGTAGGAAGTTGGCTGTAAAGACACAAAAGCCCACGTGAAAATTTTATTTTTATTATGAATTTAAAATAAACGAGTACTATCGATTTACGTAGTAGAAAACTGAGTATTTGTGTTATAAAAAAAGATGTCGGCAACGGTTGGAGATAATGAATATGCGGGATTTAAGGTTGAATGTTAAAATCTTCGCAGTGGACATAATTGAACTGCAATTTGTTATTTTTTGCAACATTTTTCCGTTTGTTGCCCATTTATTGCAGAAATGGAATAGGTAGCAATATTAATATTAACGACTGTATGTATTTAAAGTAGCCTTGTTATTTTAATGTTATATTTGGACTCACAGGCTGTACTCGGAGTTCCGAAACTGTTCCCAACCGTTTATGACGTCATGCAACAACCAAACACTAAACGAGATCCACATGTATGACGTCACACTGGGATTTATATGCGGTGACATACTTACAGGTAGATGTCACAAAAACCAAAGTTTTTATAGACGGAAAAAAAGTGCCTTAGGTATGTCGGTAACATTTTATTTAAGTCCCCGAATAATATACCTATTTAACAGTTTATGTTATCTTTTTTTATCCTGCTTTTTATTACGTTATGGTCACATAAAAGCGTTTAAGAAAAAAAATCAAACTTTTTTTGAACACTTGACTGTTAACATGTGTTTTTCCAGAAACATATAAAGCACAATACCGTTAGGGCTATCGCGGTTACACATTAAAATCCAGAGGGCGACAATGCGATAGTGCGATAGTACGATGGCGACAATGCGATAGTACGATGGCGACAATGCGATAGTACGACGGCGACAATGCGACAACGCGATAGTACGATGGCGACAATGCGATATTCATCGTACTGTCGTCATCGTATTATCGCATTGTCGCCATCGTACTATCACAATGTCGCCATCGTATTGCCGTACTGTCGCATTGTCGTCATCGTACTGTCGCATTGTCGCCATCGTACTATCGCACTGTCTCCATCGTATTGTTGCACTGTCGTCATCGTATTATCGCACTATCGCATTGTCGCATTGTCGCCATCGTACTTTCGCATTGTCGACTATCGCCTTCCGGTACACAAACTATTCTGATTGCAGAAACAAAATAGATGAGAAATTTATAAGGATGTACTTTGAAAGAGGTTACAGCTATAATGAAATCAAATTATTCTTAAGTTATAGAATGGGTATTGATGTAAGGTATGCCGAACTGTAAAGTATTTTTAAAAGTGGCTCCATCTAGGAAAAATACGATATGCGCATGTGTACCGGAAGGCGATAAACGACAATTCGACAGTACGATGACGACAATGCGACAGTGCGACAATACGATGGCGACAGTGCGATAGTACGATGGCGACAATGCGATAATACGATGACGACAGTACGATAAAGCGATAGTTCGATGGCGACAATGCGAAGATACGATGGCGACAGTACGATATAACCATCGCACTGTCGCCATCGTACTATCGCGTTGTCGTACTGTCGTCATCGTATTATCGCATTGTCGCCATCGTACTATCGCACTGTCGCCATCGTATTGTCGCACTGTCGCATTGTCGTCATCGTACTGTCGTATTGTCGCATT
>VMBQ01003096.1:17094-37195 GCA_007657795.1 Dreissena rostriformis
CATATGTGGCGTGTTCTGAGAAAACTGGGCAAAATGCTTGTGCGTAAATTATCATCCCAGATTAGCCTGTGAAGTCCGCACAGGCTAATGAGGGACGACAATTTCCGCTTTTATGGAATTTTTCGTTTAAATGATGTCTCTGCTTAGCGAAAATCCAGTTTAGGCGGAAAGTGTCGTCCCGGATTAGCCTGTGCGGACTGCACAGGCTAATCTGGGATGACACTTTACGCACAAGCATTTTGCCCAGTTTTCTCAGAACACGACACATATATGAAAGTCAGTTGTCAACATTTTTATTATATTTACGATGGTTTTTAAGTATAATAGGCATTTTTCTGTAAGCAATATATCTTTTTTTTTATCTTTTCGAAAACATGTACATGACATTATCGAAGATTTTCACTTGTTTACTAGACTGTTATCGATTTCAAACTTTCTTTATTATTACATTGTACATTGTATAATTGTATATTTTCCAGATTTACATACATGAAAGTACTTATTTATTCGTGATGTATTGTTAAGTGGTTTCACCATGTATGTTTACCCTTCTGAGATGTTCCCTCGTAATTACAGCAATTTTGCAGAATTATAAAGTCATACTGTAACAGCTTTCTATTCGTCAGGTTATTACAGTGAAATGAAGTAACAGTCAAACTAGTTTTTAACCCATTTATGCCTGGCGTCTAGAAAAAAAGGCCTTGGCAAACAGCGTAGACCCAGAAGAGACGCCGCATGATGCGGCGTCTCATCAGGGTCTGCGCTGTTTGCTTAGAGGAATTTGTGTAAGAAATATTCTAAATATAGAAATAAATATACAAGACATCCCTAATTTTGGAAATAAATTGATCCAATTTAGAAGGATGGGAGAGTCCACTAGGCATAAATGGGTAAATTGAGGACTTCAGAGTAATCAGCGGTGAAATTCTTACTGAATTAATACGTCTCGACGTTATTTTTTACATGATATATTGTATTTACATACTTCAGTGTAAAATACATGGCATGGTTTAATCTTAAACATCATCTTAGCGCTGAAAGTCAACTATTTGTCACCAGCAACAGTATATTGCCACGTCCGCGCCAAATGCCGTCAACGTGGTTTGAAGCGGACCGATTGCTTCAGCTACTTTTATCTTATTTCTAGATCTATTCGTCTCCTATAACAAACACATCATCAATCGAAACTAAACTTGTGAGGAAAATAATGAAGAACAATGTCAACAAATATTCAAAGTTGGTCGTTATTGTATTGGAATTATCTATAATTTTGTCATAATTCGAGTGTTATAACTACACACAGTGGCGATACGCCTGTAAATCGAATCCACGCGAATGATCGGTGAAACCAAATGGCAATACGGACACTGAGTCATAAGCTCTATGATGTGCAAAAAACACGCATATGTACAAAAAATATAACACAAACTGGCTTTTCTTCGTACTAGAAATACACGAACGCAATTGAACGAGATCTCAAAATATATTCGGGAGACACTTGTTATCCAATATTGCCAGATTTTCCGTCATATAACCACGTTTATGACGTAAATTCGGGCATTGATGACATTTCTTCAAACGTAGACGACGTCGCATTGGTTTCAAACAGATTTTAATCCTCATGTACCAAAGCAGGTATCAACTAGCAGGTAACAAACATCAACCTAAGTGAACCAAACAGATATTGACACACATATGCGCAAAACAATTATCAAAACCGTATCAACCGGCTTGACACAATTTGTTATCAACTTAAAGGCAGAAACGAACGTGTAATAGCATTTATCGGCGCATGGGCACTACGACACATAGTAACGCATATGACGTATTAACACAACTGATTATTATGTAGCCACCCAAGGAGCCAAGATGTCTTGTAGGGCGGTACAGAAGCGATGCCTTTCTAGCAAAATTGTTCAGCACAACATGGCCATCTGTGGCGACTCAAATATTCCTTAACATAAATCAATCATTGAGAAATTATGTAAATATATTCATATTTAAGAGTATGCATGCCGATCGCCCACGAGATGCATTTTATTGATATAAGCACCTTATTGCAATATCGTTAACCATGCATATTCATGCAGAGATTTGACATTCAAGATTCCAGTCGTGCTTCGATTAATAAGTTTAATGCGTTATCTAGGCAACTGTTCTTTTTCTAAACCACGATTTCTGGTTATGAAATTAGGAAAACATGCATGCACCAAATTCTTTAACACGTTTTACCATCAGATCCGGTTGCAAATGTGCTGTGCCTTATATCCATGGTTTTCTTTGACTTTAGAAGTAAACTGTGCACTGACTTAAGTGATTTGTTATCGAGTGCGCTGGGATTTTCTCCCATGTGACTTTTGCCACAGAAGACGTTTAAGTTCTGATATGAGAGATAGTGAAATACCCCAGACGGCTCGCTCCTGCAGCAAACTGCTCCCAGGGACGATCCTGGACCAATGCTCCTTGGTTTAACGTCTCGTACGAATTTCTCCATTTAATGAAATACAATGACCAGCGACGAACGATAATATGATACGACGCATGAAAAAGAACACTTGCGATTTAAAATTAACAATGACGAACAACACTGTAAAACAATTCTCGATATTGCAATAACGCACTACAACGTTAAAGTACGAAAATCATTTTTTACTAACTTACGAAAACGTAAAACGACAAACGACAAAGAACAACGACGCATGTCAACGTTCCAAGATGCATGATAAAGAACAGATACGCTATAAGAAGTGCAATTATGCAAGACAATTTACGAAGCCGCAAGAAAATGTACAGTGGCGCACGACGATGAACAATAATCCATAACCTGGTACAATGACGTCCG
Source organism: Dreissena rostriformis (assembly GCA_007657795.1). Lineage (NCBI taxonomy): Eukaryota > Metazoa > Mollusca > Bivalvia > Myida > Dreissenidae > Dreissena > Dreissena rostriformis. The sequence continues at coordinate 19,937 of VMBQ01003096.1, forward strand.
ACAATGTACATGCTTTGTGTGTCATACTGCTTTGCAACTGCTTCATTGCAATACATAAAGTACAACATTCTAATGTAAGGTTTTTCCACTTCTTGGGTACCTTAAGTTTCACTTTGTTATTTTAGGGGCTCGTGTTGGCTCGAACCTGCAATCCATGGCTTGAGAAGCCAGTTTATCACCACTATACACGCATTTGTTTTGCAATAAAATCATCACATATATACTAATGTATTCAAATTGATTTGAAACTGTATAAAGTTAGTTTCAAATTTCGTCCATAAGAATTTTCTTTTTGATCAATAATCTGATGAACAGATAAAATACCCTATTTATTGATACAGATACACTGTGCATTGTATGAGGTTCGTAAAGCGTATAATTTAAACGATAGAAACCAGAAGTCGTCGCGGGACTAAGTGAGTACGGAAATGTATTGGAAACGGACGATATACTTAAGGCGGAAACAAAGGTCTGGAAACAACACTAAAATGGTGTTAGTAGTGTATGTCTTGACGGTTGACAACAGCTTAATGGTTATTTGGAACTAACTACAGAAGCTTGCGTCTTGTTTCCTTTCTTGCGCGTGAATTGATCTCGGAATGTAAACTCGACTGGGGAACAATGGATTATCGGTGACTCGCACATAATTGTCGGTTCTAAAGCAGTGGCAGGTATTGTGTGGTGTATTTTGGGATCCGAATTTGAAAGGCGCCACGTGGAATGGTCATTGAACGTATCAACGAGTGCAGATAGTTTATTATTATACATCATTTGTGCGGCTTTATTTCTATTGGAAAACTATTTTAATTTGAAGACTTGAGAGGTTTGAACGTAATGAATGGATTTTTGTTCGCAATGCTTTTCTGTAAGTATCGTCGGTAAAGCTTTTCTTTTAGTATCGGACATACTTATTAACAACTCCCCTCATAATTAAGGCATGGTATTTATTAATTAATTAATTAATTTATTTATTTATTTATTGTTTCATTTATTTATTTATTTATTTATTTATTTATTTATTTATTTATTTATTTATTTATTTATTTATTTATTTATTTATGATCGACATACATTTTGCATGAATCAAGTTAGGTTCAATTTGCATTTACTGACATGCTCAGGGTACATTTCGACTACTTGGCATAGGAAAATAATAAGCGACATTAAAGACCTGCATAATGTTAATACCCAGTGTTAAAGAGCCTTAATCCACCACAACTCTAAAAAGAGTTTAAACTGATTAGAAAAAATAATTTTAGTGTTGTTGTTTATCATAAGTAACTCACATTTAGTTCGAAACAATAACAATGTTTGTTTATACAGAGCACGATAATTATATTCCATCATGGTCGCAATCAATGCGGGTCTCATGGTCTCTAAATTGCGCATGCGCAGTATGATACATAGATTCTCACCATGCCATGTCTTTACATTAAAGGGGTCCAAAAGGATTTATTTAGAAAAAAATCACTGGATCAACACAAACATTGTCAGTGTTGAAATGAACTCTTCTATATTGATAAAGACATATAAAAAAAAATTGCGTTTAAAAAAATGCTAATTAGGATGGGGTGGCCGGTTAAGGGCAGTGGCGGTTTAGGCACTGCGCCAGTATCTTAATTTACCAACATGCATTTATAACTTTTTCTGTGATTAACCAACCTCTCCGATATGAAATACCGCAAATTTCGCCAGTCCTGAGTGTTCATAATTCATCGAAAGATAAATACTCAGCAATACGTTAAAAGCTTTGCACACGCGTTAATTTTGTTGACAAGATATTCATTCTGGGACAACCTCAACTTGCGGATTGCATACCGAACGATATATTCCCGTGAATTTTATGTCATTGGACTAGGACAACCTTAACTTTCAGATTGCAAATTAAACGAACATTCTCGTGAATTATATGTCATCGGACATGAACTGTGCCTCACAAAATCAACATGTTTATTATGTCGGACAAAGAACACCAGTGGGACTGCACACAAGTGAGGCGATTTCAGTGAAATAAAACGGCAGGAAATCGCATTATGTTGCCAACGGTTAACTCGATATGAAACTCCACAAACCGAAACAACAAAAACAGCGTTGAAATGTCAACAACTTTTACGTCTTAGCACGTGTTTTATTGGATCACTGGATTATTAAGCGGAAATTTGATAAGTTCTTGTGTTATTAAATACGACATCTTCGCATTTGCGATGAAGTCAGCGTGGTTGCCAGGAAACGGAAGGCCGTCTAAACGCACCTGTTTTCTACACAACGCTGAAATACTCATCAGCTGTTACGTCATATGCGGTAAGTTGTAAAACTTGTCAATTAAGTTACCATAGACACACCGAAGTAATAGTACTATTCTTAACGTATGGTATACTAACATCGAAATTAAAAGAGTACAAAATAAATGATCGATTTAATAAAATCGTTGGGACGTCAAAGAAATAGTGAAAGTTATATTTTGAATATTGCTGTGATGCTAATCGCAACCAAATGAACTATTGTTGTGTCTACGTTGTTATAGAAACATCGGAATACAGAAGGTATTCTTTATTTTGCTGTTACTTCGAATTAACAGAGAAAATTGACAAACAAAACAAACAATATTGTTTTTAGAAAGCCCAAAATGCAAGTCATATATGTGAGAAAATTTGAAAACAAGTAAACTCTATTTTAAATATAATGGTGACGTCACACAATAAACGAGTTGTTAACCCTAATTGTAGAAGAGTTGCTTAAAAAAATAAATCAAAGTGTTGTGAAACGCACCATAATCAAATTAAAACTCATATATTTTTATATCAATATTTTTGTTTGATAGAAACACGAATATAAAAATCGTATTATATACAGTTCACACCCTGTTATACGACAACAAATCATATGAAAGTCATCCATTTCATATATTGTAGTGACGTCATAGAATTCTTAAAAATTTAAAATCAATTATTTATCAGCAACCACCTGAAACAACTGTGATTTGGTTCATGCGGCGTCTCATCAGGGTCTGCGCTGTTTGCTTAGAGGAATTTGTGTAAGAAATATTCTAAATATAGAAATAAATATACTAGACATCCCTAATTTTGGAAATAAATTGATCCAATTTAGAAGGATGGGAGAGTCCACTAGGCAAAAATGGGTTAAAGGTGCAGATAAACTATCTGCAGTGAGTTGTATTACATATGTACGCTAAAATCGACTGGGAACGCTTTTTCTTTGTTTCCATTTTTTGGGCAGTGGATAATTCGATCTGCGCTTAAAGACATTTTGTTAATTCGTATTTCAGCCAATACTTATGTCACTGATATTGGTAATATATGTTTGCTTAAAGATTACACAAACGATTTTTTTTTCTAAAAAAGGTTTAGATTTACCTTTATATATTATCGATTTCATTACGATAAGGTTTTGTTTAACGTCTTAAAATACTGTTTGACATTACTCTTCTTTTTATAAGTAACATTAAAGAAGCTCTTTTATTTCCGCTCTCTCCGTTTACTTTTATAGTTGTAAGAATTCGTGTACATCTGTTTTCATAAAAGTTTAGTCCATGTAAATATATTAACGGGTAAATAACTATATGTATAAGAACCAAGTGAAACAGATGTATGCACCGTTTCGTCCGTTCGTCCGTCCGTATTTGACTCACTTGTAATCTCATTACACCATACGGTTATTACGGATGCTAAAATATCACATTGCGTCCTGGGTTGTTAACCCTTTTTGTCCCATTTAAGATATTTTATGGACCCATTTTCTCGTGGAAACAAATCGGTGTTTGTGGAATCAATTTGCGAGATTACTTAGACAGATGTGTGTGGTGTGGAAGTAATATATCAGCAGTGGATTATATCTTGTCTAATATGCCCAATATTGACTATAACTATACGTACAATAGGCAACGGAAAGCTAAACTTGTTACGTACTGGCGATGGAAATCGAAATTTATTTATATCAAGTTTTCACACAGTGTATAAGAGACAGTGATCCGATGGAAACAGAAGAGCGTCATTTAAATAGTTCAGCATCATAATTATTAACTTACTTTTGATTGTGACAAAATAATTTAGCTCTGTAAAATCAAATTGGTCACAAATAATGAACGTAAAAGCAGTTAAAAATAGCTATGGTCTTATTGTTCAGATTCACAAGTGTATAGATAATGATCTCGTCCTTTGCACATCAAATTCTTTTTTTTTCATATTTGTTGTAAAGAGTTTTTTCCCTTTCAGTTTGGGGAAATTGGATCATATTCTACTTTGACAATCGCGCATACTTCATTTCTTGCAAATCGCACTACCACTCTGCACTCCTAAAATGTAACGAGTGATGTCGTATACTGAATCGAAGTGAGAGCATGCATCGTCATCTTCTATCATCTTGTTCAAAGGTCATTAAGCATTTGTTCACATAATTTTTGGACTTAATTGTCTACGTGTTCTTCTAACTGCTTGGTATAATCGTTAACACGATTACCGTAATTTCCCATTGCTGTAAACATTACTAATCATATAAAACCGTTTTCTCGAGCGAAGAGCGATCAACTGCGGATTAATTGAAGCACGCATAAATCATTGCATAAGCGTTGTTTATGTGTCCAAAACAACATTTGGTACTTGAATTGAGCGCTTTTGTCAGATTGTGCTGGTATACGTGCTAATATAAGGTATTCGGATGGGAAATTAAGTTGTGTACGCAAAAACGCTTAAAAGTAATTACGTTATCGCGGAGGGGATGTCGAACAAATGTTTTCTGTATCTTCGACATGTACGGCAGGAGACGGTAAATAGATTGTAGTGTTCGAGAGGGCAGACGCTCAATTAAATAGAAAGATAAAACAAAAACCGTATATAACCGATTGTCTGGTGATAGCGTAGTGACGTCACATGCAGCCCAGACGCTGCAAGTTCGAAGCCCCGCTATGTCCTTGATAACTTTTGAATAAGACTTTACCACAGGACGCCGGGTACGAGGCTGTTAAAACCAGAAAATTACAACCCAAGCGGAGCGTCACATATCCACCGCAACCATGAAGTTGCCCTTCTCGCTGCAATTACCTATAATTAAATACACGCACCTACCCGCGTATACAATTCTTACCTAATGGTATCGCACTACACCTGCCATCCGGTTCAGAACCGCGCAAAGTTTAATTGAATCAATTTATGCGTTTGTGATAGAAAGAATAACACACATATGACATATTTTATATACAATATTAAATAACATATATTGCACATTAGAGTATCAAACAGTTTGTTGTTTGAAGGTGGCTTAAAATAATATACAACAATATGTAGCATTTCAATACGTGTGTGAAATACGTCAGTTAAAATGTAGCTCCAAACGCCCGAAACCATCGCTGCTGTGAATTAATAACAGACCAACGCACGGCGTCGAAAAGCAGACCGCTGTTAAATTAGTCCCAAAATTGTTCTGACTACTCAATTAGCACACACCAGTTTAACATATGCTAATTAATTACCTCTAGACGGACAATTACTCATTGCCTAACGATGTTGCTTGGTCTTTTTCCTCATCCCGCATCCGAACTTTGAACCCCCGAAATACTGTCATATTGTTCGGAGGACATTATATACTAATACGAATACTATACTTATACTAATATAAATACTAATAATAATGAAACAAACTAATAATAATATGTATTGTTATTAGTGTTACTATAATTTTCTTTAAACACTGAACATTAAAAATAATTATACCCGTAACCAATCTTTTATATAAACAACAACAACACGGATAATCTTGCACATTGTTTATAAAACATTGATAAACATCAAATATATAGTTTTGCTCGAGTTTACAACGTGTCCAGCGTTGTCGAAAGCATAATCAGATTCGTGTCAATACATATATTTAGAAGATTAAAACCTTACGATAAATAGAATTGCTGTTAATGTATAATGTAGGACATTTGTCCACAAAACAAAAACAAACAAATCAACAAATGCTGCTGTTTTAAACCCTACTAGTCTTGTCTCAAAATTTAATGTGTCTAAGTGATGGGACACACACTTTGGGACATGGAATATAACACTACTGCGACTATAAATGAGAATTGAGCCTGGCGTTGGGAAAGGTTAAATGCAATTGCAGTCCGCACAGGCTAACACGGGACGACTCTTTCCGCTTTTATGTTTTTTATTTCGTTTAAAGGAAGTCTATTCATTGCACAAATTCAGTGTAGGCGGAAAGGATCATCCCTGATTAACCTGTGCGGGCTGCACATGCTAACATGGGGCGATATTTTTATCATATGCCCGAAGCCCTGTTTTCCTATAGCGATCCTCAATTGCATAATTACAAGTGGGTAATGCATACCGTTGTCAGAGCTAACAAGCAGAACTAACACAGACACTCACAGAGGGAACCGAAAATATCCAATAATATGCTGCGTAATGAAGAGAACATTTGTCTGTGAGACCAGGCCTTTGGGGCGACTGTTTTTAATCAGAAAGCGAAGAAGACGCGATCTGCCGTTCGGAAAGTATTAAAAAACGATCTGCCGTTCGGAAAGTATTTAAAAGGGCAATACTTATTTTCGTAATGCCCCGCGACATTCACATTGAATAGCTGATAATGAGCTACCCTCCAGGGTTCATTAACTCGTTGCTTTCTAGAAATAGGTGCAATCTTCTTCATCTTCCTGACACCGCTGACCGCCCATATCACACAAACCGCTACACAAACCCCACCCACAAAATATCATATAAAGCAATCCAAATGGAAACTAATTGGCCATCGTTTTCAATTAAATAATTATTTGTGATTTTAATATTGTGCTGAATTTTACCATATGACAAGTGAACGCATATTGCTCTGCGGTTCGAACGCAAAATACCCAACCTATGATAGCGTGACACCAGGGCCACGGTATATAATACAATCGTTTGATACATTTGCGGCTAAGTGCTGAATATAAATACAATTGGAAATATATCGCACAGTCTTAAAATGCATTTCTATGCCATGATAGAAGTTTCTCTCTATGCCAGCCAAAAACCCTCACTATTGGCACGTGCTCTAACCACGTGATGGTTCGCTTCAGGCGCCCTGTTCGTGCGTCACGTGTACGGCCAGTGCTCGGAGGCGCATCGCCAGATGTGCTCATACCCGTACCTCCAGTTACAGGCGCTCTCGTCCCAGGGGACCTCCGGTACTGCAGGCGCATCCGGCGGCATCAACCGATTGATCCCAGATTACAACGAGTCGATGATGAAAGACGTCTGTAGGTGAGTATACGGAAATATAAATACTTACGTGGAAAAGATATAGAGAATATTATGTGAGTGTTGGATAAAGATCAAGTTTATCATGCGAGGCTAAGAACCAAAACTCACATCATATTCAATTTATCCTATTATTTTTTCCATTTTTACATTAATAATGTTTAAATATCGCATTTGTAAACGAGTTTGTTCTTCCGCAGTTGACAAACGCAGATTATCCAATTTTTGGAAAAACCCACAAATGATCTGAAAATAGCACGCGACAGGTCTATTCAACAAGGTGGGATAGAGGCTAGTTTATTCCATGGGGTGTTATACCGTCAATGGCCGTCTGATAATGGGATAAAAGTAGGAATTTGGGTTTAAAGACACAAATGCCCACGTAAGTTTTTTTTATTATATATGTTAAATAAACGAGGGTCATTGATTAACGTAGTAGAGAACGAAAGTATGTGTGATCTATAAAAAAAAAACATATCGGAAACGGTTAAACATAATTAATATAGGCCTACGGGATTAAAGGTAGAATTTTAGAAGATCTTTTCATTGCAAATAATTGAACTGGGAAGTTGTTTTGCAACAGTTTACCCGTTTACTGCATATAATGAATAGAAAGCAACATTAGTTGTTTTAATAGCCTTGTTATTGTACTTTTATATTTTTACTCACAGACTGTACTCGGAGTTCCGGAACTGTTCCCAACCGTTTATGACGTCATGCAACAACCAAACACTGAACGAGATCCACATGTATGACGTCACACTGGGATTTATATGCGGTGGTATTCTTACAGGTAGATGTTACAAAAACAAATGTTTAATAGCCGGAAAAAAGTGCCATAACTATGTCGGTAAAATTGTATTAAAAGTCCCCGAATAATATACCTATTTTACAGTTTATGTAATCTTTTGTATCCTGCTTTTTATTACGTATTATTGAAATAAAAGTGTGTTTTTTTATCAAACTTTTTTTGAACACTTGACTGTTAACAGGTGTTTTTTCAAGACATTTATAAAGCACAGAACGGACCGCTTTATTAAAAGTTAGTTAACGGCAAAAGGCATTCATTAGATATGCATGACTGAAGGTGACCATACTGAATTGTCTCTACAGATTATGTACGACCTAGTATTTCTTTAAAAATATAACAATGATTGGTTTAACAGGTTTTTGTTGAAAATTGATTAAAAAGAATGCCTAAATAAAAACGATGTAACTTAATCTCTAAGACAACTGAGCATTCATATGCCTTCATTTAAATAATTATGAGTAGTATATATTAAAAACCTCAAAATATGTGAAGCCATTTGATCATTTTGCCATCTACGTTTATTTACCCCCCCCCCCACCCGCTCCCCCCCACCTAATGTAGGAAGTTTAAAATTGTCCGTCAAAAAAGGCATTAAGTTGTCCATCAATAAAGGCACAAACAAACGTGTAATTAATTTATTAATCTTGTTTTGTCCCACTATTTTTATTTTCCTTAAAAATTCGACCATATTCGTACAATATTTTTTTTTTCATATAAATAAAGATTTCTTACATTGAATATCCTTATTGATATAGTGCAATCCTACGCACAGTGAATTCTCTTAAAGGGACGTATTCCCAAATCCTCTTATTTTTTTAATGTTTTTGTTTATCTTTAGTGTAAACATTTCGCATTTGAACTGACAAACACAAATTTTTAGATTTATGCTAAAGAGAAGGCCTTTATTACTGTATTAATAATAGTTAATCTTACACTGGAAATCGTTGGAGTCCAGACAGACCGATACCTTAATATGACAAGTTAGCCATCCGTACTTACACATATTAAGGTGAATAATGGCGCTTCGTATATATGATAAACAAATTTTCAAAAATATCAAATCAAAAGATCGTTTCTTACACAAGAATTAGTTACCGGTAACTCGTTTTGTCAAATATTGCCAAAATTTGTATTGTATGGTATTTGAAAACATTAAATAGAATATACACTTGAGTTAAGTTAAAATTATTGTGCTGTATAATAACAAAATCAATCAAAATGTCAATACACAAACTTCAGCTCATACGATTCAATATTCGTCAGCGTACGAATTGGAAACCGTAACCAATATGCATCCACACAAAGTATCTGTATGTATATCCGTATCTCCGTAAGAAGGTTATTGACGGGACATGCGTACCGATTTAACAGCCGTTATTAAGTTAGGAACTTGTTAAAAAATACATGCAAGACGCGCCATATTCTCGTCATTTTCGTGAGTACGTGAATTCGTTTATACTGACGGCACAAATTTGATCATCACTACTTCGTTCTCCGTCCATCCCACAATCCATCACCACCACAAAACACTACCATAAACTTCATGCAACTCTACTAGCAGCGGCACCATACCATCATCATCATCGTAACCATCGAAATCTTCAACACAACTCAAACCCCCACCACCACCAAAAAACCCACCACCACCAAAACCACCGCCACTACCATCACGATCGTCATAAGCAGAAGCAACAGCAGCAGCATCAACATCTCCAAAACCACCACAACTATTATCAACACCACCAACACTACCACCACCACCATTTTCATCATTACCACACCAAAACTCCATAGACATCATCATCAGCACAACCACCACCACCACCACTACCACCGACACCATCACCATCACCATAAAAAATCACCACTACATCATCGTCATCCGCAGAAGCACCACCATCAAAGCCAACATTTCCACTACAATCAACCCAAGCATCACCACCACTGCATGCCAACTTACCAGCATCGCCATCGCCACTACCACCTCCTTCGTTGCTGTATACACAATGGAAAATATAAAAATAAGGTATTAAATAACAAGAAACATATTTGGAAACTTATAAAGAATTTAATGTGAAATAAAAACGTAAGTTAAACCATCATAACCATCAATATTTATTATTGTAAGGATAATAGTATAATCGAATAAATGCGAAACCCCAATTATTACCATAAATCGGATGGAAAACAGGGCTTATATAAAATGGACACATGGGAGGTAATTTATTCAAATTACCGCGTCTGCATGTATTTGTCTTAACTGTATTTGATTGGTCTGCGTATGTTTGGTTACAATTATTGGTTGTCTTTGTGATTTGCGTAATTGATTGCATGCGACATCTATAAGGAGTAGGTTAATTGTTGAATTAATTCGATATGAAATATCTATAGCCACTGTGACAATATCGCCATTAGAATGGCATTATAATAGAGGACGACAAGACCGTTTTGGCTTCTCGTAAATACTACTATAATTACTTCTACTACAACAGCAACTACTACTGTTGCTGTTGCATCTGCTTCTTCTTTTACCACGACCACTACCACTGTGATTATTGATAAGCGATTATCAACAAATTTTAGTATATCACAACACTAATAATACCATCGGTACTTGTACTACCCGTCCGGTTTTAATGACTAGCTTTTCGGCAAATGTCCTCAATCCGTGTATCGTCTGCCTTCATCCACACTTACCAATCATTTCCGGTGCACGTGATTTCAACGTTACTGATCAAATGTTCCGATTGGCTTCCAGACTACCTACGCAACCGAGCCTGTTACCAGCGTCTGCAGACGTCATACAATGCATGCAAGCAGAAACACGCCAAAGCGATTCGGGACGAGTCGACGTCGGGCACGCTCTGCAGGTAACGTTGGTTGCTTCATATAATATGCGTAGCACACGTGAAGAAATTGTTATACCAATACATACATCAACATTAACGACCATAGCATTGAGCTTAGTTGTTTTTTCTTCAGTTCAACAGATCGTTATTCTCCCTGTTCTTGCAAAATAAGATATTACGCCATGGTTGGTTTTACCACCTTCCACCTCCATTAAAAAGAACAAAAGAACACAAACACTAACATTCCAAACAAAGTCGATTCCAAACAATAGTATAGCCAATAAAAATAATTTACCATCCAAACAAAGTCGATTCCAAACAATTGTATCGCTAAAACAAATAATTTTACTCCAACATAAATATATAAGTGTGATATCGAAGTACACGGTGCCTATACCACGTGTCTTTTTAGGATCTGCGCGGAGACAAAACTGTCAACAAAAGCGCGACTCAGGTAGCATTTTCAAGGATTTCTTGTTAAATATTTCACCATTTTTAATGGGATAAAGTGGGGAGCCCGCTAAATCCTGAGAGTTTTCCATATATATCATGATTTTTTTTAAACAAATAAGTATTTTGTCAATAAAGAAAAACGCGCGTTTTAACGGGTAGAAAAATGAATGATCAGTGTGGGGACTTTATATTACTTTGACACAGAAACATCACATCTGGTAAAATTAAGCAATAAACGTTAAGGGCGGAGCTTATAATATATCATTGTGTATGCATTTTCAGGTTTCTGTTATATATTTTTGAAAAACAGTCCAAGAAAACATTCTTATTATAATATGATCTGTGTGGTATACGTTTTTAGAAGGATCTGTGTGGTATCCGACTCCTACAATGTACGGATAAATTGTTATAGTAGCTACAATACATATAATAAATATTTAATTTCAAAGATATTAATTATCTGATAATCGGACCTGGTCATGACACACATCTATATCGATATATATATATATATATATATATATATATCGATAAAGTCACGTGGTATAGGCACCGTGGAAGTATAGATGCCTGGAAAACATTAACAAACAATGGCATGATTACTTTAAACATATTTATTTTAGCTCTATTGCATCGGGAGCCTTAGGCTTAGTGAAACGCTGTCGAGTCCGTTTCCTACAATGGGGATCTAAGCCGTGACCTCCCGGTCGCTAGGCGGACACCATATCCATTACGCAATGGGGACCTCATAATGGCATGCTTAAACAAATTGACGGCGAAGTTACCTATAAGTTAACAAATAAAATATATATAGGATCTGACATGAGTTGTCATACCATATTTTATTAAACGAGTTCAGGAATTTTGTTAGTAGGCGAGCCTGTGGCGAGCTTACTAACGAATTTCCTGGACGAGTTTAATAAAATATGGTATGATATGACAACGAGTGTCAGATCTTTTTTATCACATGCTTTTAAACTAAAAAAATACATTTTAATTGACCAAACAAATGCTGATCAATAGATCTAAAAGTTGTTTACTATCGTGACGTCATTTCATGTTGACGACGTCATTTCATCAAAATAAAGCCATGCGATTGGTTAGTTATTGATTATGTAGCCAATGAAAACGCTTAAAAATGTTGTATTACACATGTGTAATATAAAAAAATACGTAATGTCTGTATTACATTGAAAACAAGGTATAGCATGTGATAAATAGTAATATTTGTATTTCATTTGAAGCATACGTTAATATCGAAATTTAAAACTTAATAAAACTTTATCTTTTCAGCGCCTCCAAAGATTATGTGCTCTGTGTGTACTCATCCACCGCCCTAGGGTGCTCCCTGGCGGGAGCAGACGTTTACTTCCGGTTGCTCAATAACTCCATAGCCGAGGTATTCCGAGTGAACAACGCCAGGTGCAAAATTTCCCACCCCATGGACGTCATATCAATATATACGTCAACGCAGACATCGTCAGAAAGCGCGAGCACTACGCGAACGTTATCGCCTGTAACGGATAAACAGGACCACAGTCAAATGGTGTCCACGTGCAATTACTTGAGACCTGGTTCTATATGTTGCTATGTCATATGTCTGTTTCTTTGTGTATGCATATGCAGAGCATTTTGATGAATGGAGAGTGCGTGATGCCTGTTATTTATTTGTTTAACGGTTTATGTACCATACTAAGTTGCTTTTATATGAATAGTCATTTGTCAACATTTTTATTATATTAACGATGGTTTGAAGTAAAAAAGGCATTTTTTTCTGTAAGCACTGCATCTTTTTTTCTTTCTTTTTGAAAACATGTACATGAAATACTCGGAGATGTTTACTTGTTATCTAAACTGTTATCGATTTCAAACTGTCATAATGATTACATTTTACATTATTAAATAGTATATTTCCCAGAATAACATACGTAATATTTTATTCGTGTTGTATTGTAAAGTGGTTTACCGTGAATATTTAAGCTTCTAAGATGCTCTCTCCTATTAATAACAATTTGTAGCGTTATAAAGTCATGATATTACAGCCATCTTATCGCCAGGTTATTGCAGTGAAATAAAGTCAAAATAGTTTTAAATTGAGGACTTCACCGTTTTTCAGTGATGAAATTCGCATTGTATAAATACGTCTCGATGTTGGTGGGTTCTTACATGATATCATATTTTATTAAAATGCGTCAGTGCTTAATACATGGCTGAATACTCAACATCATATTGGCGCTAAAATGCCACTAATTGTCAAGCGACATTATTTTGCCGCGCTCGCGCAAATGCCGTCAACGTGGTTTGACGCGGACCGGTTGCTTTAGTGACTTAAAATCTTATTTGTAGATCTATTCGTCTTCAATAGCAAACACGGCATCAATCGAAACTGAACTGGTAAGGAAAATAATGAAGAACAATGTCAACAAATACTCCAAGTTGGTCGTAATTGTATTGAAAATATCTATAATTTTGTCGTAATTAGGGTTTTATAAACTACATACAGTGCCGCTACGCCTGTACATCGAATCAACGCGAGTGATCGGTGTAACCAAATGACAATACGGACCCTGAGTTACAAGGTCTATAATGTGCAACAAAACACGCATATGTACAACAAATATATAACAAATACTGGCTTGTCTTCGAACTAGAATTATACGAACGCAGTTGATCGAGATCTCAAAGAATATTCCGGAGACGCTGGTTATCAAGTATTGCCAGATCGTCCGTCATGTGACCATATTTGTGACGTAACTTCCGGCAGTGATGACGTATTTTCAAACGTAGACGACGTCGCATTGGTTTCAAACAGATTTAAACCCTCATGTTGCAAAGCATGTATTAAATCACAGGTACAGAAAATCAAGCTACGTGAACCAAACAGATATTAACGTACATATGCGCAAACAATCATCAAAACCGTAAAGACACAATTTGTTATCATCCCAAAGGCAGAAACGAACATGTAACAGTTATCGGCGCTTGGGCACTATGACACATAGGAACACATATGACGTCCTACCAAAATTGATGGATTCATCAATTGATGAATTATGTTGCCACCCAAGGAGCCAAGAGTATTGTAGAAACAATGCCTTTCTAGCAAATTGTGTTCAACGTAACATAGCCATCTGTGGCGACTTAAATAACATAAATCAATGATTGAGAAATTATGTAAATATATTCATATTGGTGGGAATGAATGCCGATCGCCCAAGGGGTGCATTTTATTGATATAAGCGCCGTATTACATTATCGATAATCATGCATTTTATTGATATAAGCGCCTTATTATATTATCGTTAACCATGCATATTCATGCAGCGATATGGCCTTCAACATTCCAGTCGTGCATTGACTTATTCGTTGTATGCTAAAACATTTATTATCAAGCCGACTATATTTTTTCTAAACCACGTATTCTGTTTATTAAATTAGAAAAAAAAATGCCGCAAATGCTGCAACACGTTTTGCCACCTCGCCAGATCCGGTTTCAAATGACTTCTATCCATGGTTGGCAGTCCTGGATTACCCATTAGTCAAGGTAGGCAACTTCATATGGGCCCTGCGACTTTTAAGGGCCCCATGAGACCGTGACAAAAGATTGTTTACTTACTTACTTAGCCGAATCTGATTACTGGACACAGCCAATTATTTTATATAGATGTTATGTTGCTTGGCACTTGAAGGCTTATTTCAACGAGCGAAATCGACTGACCGCTGGCGTTGTATAAGGCACAAGGCCAACAAGGCGCCAGGGGTTGGGTCCCAAAAGTTTCACTGCCTATGGGCCTCCACGTCGTTAATCCGGAACTGATGGTTGGCTTCAGAAGTAAATTGTGCACTGAGTTCAGTAATCTGTTATCGAGCGCGCTGGGATTTTCTCCCACGTGGCATTTGCCTCAGAAGAAGTGAAAGTTCTGATATGAGAGATAGTACAATACCCCAGCTTTCTCGCTTGTGCCGGAAACCGCTCCCAGAGATATTCCTTGGTCTTTTAATATACGATATCAAGTACCTGGAACAATGCCCCTAGGTTTAACGTCTTGTACGAACTACGACATTTAACGAAATGCGCGACGATAATCAACGACGAACGAAAATTCACAACGATGCTTGACTATGTAAACTTGCGATTGAAAAATAACAATTACGTACGACAATGTAAATCAATGCTTGACAATGTACAACTACGCACGACAACGTAAAACCACGAAAATCAATGTACAATAACGGACGACAATCTACAACGACGAAAGACGATGACCTTAGACGCACGACAAAGAACAGAGACGCTCGACGAAGTTAAATGATGAACGACAATGAAAAATAACAAATGGCAATGAACTATGACGTACGACAATGTACAACAATGAACGATAATGTATAACTGCGCACGACACTATACAACAATGCACGACAATGGTTTGAAGCTCATTAAAACCGGTTGAACCCATTCAATGCGTTGACCGTTCCAATGGATTGACTCCAGTTTTATTCATGTGTGTTTGTTGTGTATTTGTGAGTCATGTCTATTACTTGTACATGTGTTGTGTGTCCTACTGCTTGGCAACTGAATCCTTGCAATTAATAAACTACCGAATTCTTATACTAGTATAAGGTTTCTCCATTGTCAGTGTACCTTAAGTTTCACTTTTTTTTATATTAGGGTGCCATGTTGACTCGAACCTGGAACCCATGGCATTAGAACTCAGTTTATCACTACTGGACCGCGCACCCGTTGTCCAGCAGAATGCATGAAGATATAGTCTGGTTTATATTGTGCAAATAGGTTTATACTTTAACTGTTTTGCGTTTCAATTCACAATTTATATTCCATCGCATGGTAATTGAAAGTTAATATTTATGCAAATACGGTACACAAAGTTCCTTGTATAAGATACTTAGGTGCTTTCCTAGATGAAACACTCAATTTTAATGAACATGTTACACGCAAATGTAAAACTGCAATGATAAACTTTCTTCGCATTAAACGCATTCGTCAATATCTCACCAAGCAAGCTACTGAAATCTTAGTTCTTTCACTTGTCATTTCGCATCTGGATTACTGCAACGCTATCCTATATGGTATTGCAGATCATGAACTCACAAAGTTACAACGTATTCAAAATATGTGTGCAAAGATGGTTCTACAACGGAGGAAATTCGACAGTTCCAAACAGGCGTTATTTGACTTGCACTGGCTACCGATTAAATACAGAATTAACTTCAAAATTTTGTGTTATATGTATAACTGCCATACTTCAAGAGCACCGGAGTACTTAAAAGAACTCCTGACACCGTATACACCCAGTCGCACAGGCATGAGGTCCGCTGACAGACTGGATGGGTGTTATGTAGTCCCGTTCAACAAACGAAAGACATTTTGTGACAGAAGTTTCTCTACAATTGGTCCAAAGTTGTGGAACGTTTTACCACCGTATATTCGTAAATCTGACAATATTAACACCTTTAAGAAGAATCTTAAAACATATTTTTTTAGTGATTTTAACTCAATGTTTCTGTAACCTTCGCATTACTTACTTCGAGTATGCATGCATGATTATGTTCACTACCACATAAACATACTTTTATTCTTCGCGTGTTTTAGTAAAATATTTATGTTAATTTATATAGTATTAATTTATATTAGTTTACTATTTTACACTTTTATTTATTCGACGAATGATTTATATATCTTAATCATAATTACGTTGTTTATATGTTCATTTTTTTAAATGCTTGATTATTGCGATTTTTTATTTGTAAAGTGATTGTGATTTTATGCTCTGTACGTGTTTATTATGTTTTTCAGTGTATTGTAAAACGCCACTGAATATGCACTTGTGTATAGATATAGGCGTTTAATTAAATAAAACACATTTAACATTTA